>MJUU01023420.1:75093-88967 GCA_002080025.1 Modiolus philippinarum
GAGCTACAAGGGGTCAAAGGGGCCAAAAATGCAATTTTTCTAAATATGTCAAATCTTTATTTTTCATCGGATTTCGATTGGATTTTTTTCTTTGGATTCCTCTTGATCTAAGCTTTCAGTAGTATGTCAATGAATGTTTTGTGGGTCTTACCGTTTTCGAGCTACAAGGGGTCAAAGGGGCCAAAAATGCAATTTTTCTAAATATGTCAAATCTCTATTTTTCATCGGATTTCGATGGGATTTTTTTCTTTGGATTCCTCTTGATCTAAGCTTTCAGTAGTATGCCAAACAATTTTTTGTGGGTCTTGCCGTTTCCGAGCTATAAGGGGTCAAAGGGGCCAAAAATGCAATTTTTCTAAATATGTCAAATCTTTATTTTTCATCAGATTTCGATGGGATTTTTTTCTTTGGATTCCTCTTGAGCTAAGCTTTCAGTAATATATCAACGGATTTTTTGTAGGTCTTACCGTTTCTGAGCTACAAGGGGTCAAAGGGGCCAAAATTGCAATTTTTCTAAATGTGTCAAATCTTTATTTTTCATCAGATTTCGATGGATTTTTTCTTTGAATTTCTATGGATGTAAAGTTTTAGTTGATAGTACATATTTTGCATAGCTCTTACGGTTTTTTATCAGTAAGTAATCAAAAGGGTTTTTTCCCTATTTTGTTTCTAGTTAATAACTGTGTCTAGCTTCTTTTTGTGTCCATCTAATTATTGTGTCAAGCTCTTTACTGTGTCCACATTCACTTTAAACTACTTTTGTTGAAATTTCAGTGGTCGACATGCTGCGGTCGTATCATGCTGCGCTTGGCGTAGCCCTTTATTTTCAAGATGGGTACGAATATGTAAGAATTATTTTATACTGCTGAAGAACGCGAACCTCTTAGAAGCACCTAGTTACTTTGTAAACATGCAGTATGTACGTGCTTGACGTTGTCACTTAGGCACAATGAATAAAATAAATTGTGCGGTTATGCGGATGTTAACTTGTATTCTATTGACTGATTAACCACCTGCTAAATAACCATGTCCACCCTACACAAGACAATCAATAGTCATGATAATGTAGTGTTTCACCTACAAGTCATTCAAAAGCGTACATATGAGAATTGTACATAAGGACAAAATTTACAAACATGCAGTAAGCATGGATAAATAAACATATCGTTATTAAAGTTTACTTCCACGTAATCAAGGACGTATAATAAGTCCTTGACGTAATGTAAAACTAATTTCAGCCTGATATTTACACTAAAAAATTAAAATGTGAACTACATCTACACTTGGAGTAACATGTAACTTATATGAAATATTTTATTTGCATTCATTTTCAAAGGTTTTCGCTCCATGTATTACGAAAACGCCATGTAAACTTTATCATGTTTATACAACATGAAGAATCAATACAATATATGACATATATATTTGATGTCAATTTTTATATCATTTTGAGGGAATTGCAAACACGTGTAAAATGTACATACTTCATCGAGCAATGATCAAAACAAGAGAATGTTTGAAAGTTCGATACAGCTAAAAGGCATCTTTAAATTATGGTTTTCCCGATTCAGACATCTGTTTTGGTATTAAATAAATACCACGTGTAATAATGAAAGATCGATAAATACTCAAGAAGAGGGAATCTTCGTGCAGATGAACTTTAAACCCCATTTTCTTCGGTCAGTATCCGTTATTTCTAAGATTCGTACATTTTGAATACGAACGTTTTTAGTCGAGGAAAGTATCCCCGCATTCGTGGTACAACAAAATATTGATACCACGTCTTTGTAAGTTAAATTTCTGTCGTCAGTTAAATTTTTAAGTTATACCACCGCTGCGGGGATACCTAACGTTTTGTTTTTTCATGATAATTTCAGCCGAATTTGACCGATTTTCCCGGTCATACTAAAAAGCGCCCGAGACGGTATTTAGCGCCCGAGAGCATATATTTAGCGCCCGAGCGTATATTTTTGCATTAAAATGAACAAAACTGATCGTTAAGTTGACACATTTTATAACAACATCTGGCACGCTTACAATAATCCAATTAAATGTTATTAATTATTAAAATAGCCTGTACTTCTTCCGTGATAGCGACTCATTTCATTTGTTGAAATTCCGGTGTTGTTGGATGAGAATTCTGTTATTATTTTTTATTTTAAATTTATACAGGAATCAAATTTTATGCTTTCAGGCGGGTGAACAAGGCATAGAATTGCTTTTATTTGCCTCAAAACGAGAAAGAAAGATCATTCCAGGCTAGGAAACTCCAGGTTACAGAAATGGCATTGGCAACCAAAAGTGAATCGGAGAAAAACAATCTTTTTAAGAAATGTTCTAGTGCTTTTTATACAGTTATATCTACGTTGGTGTAATATCATTCTAAATTTTGTCAATTAATGTTTTAGATGTCATTTTTGTTTTTGGTACTGTGATATCTTTCAACTTTTAAGACAATTTTTTATTTTGATATTGTATATTACTAGAATATGTGTATATATATATGTATGTTACAGCCATGTTTCTAATCCTAATACGTCTTTGTGCATGTGACATCTAACTTCATAAATTTGTGCATCTTCACATTTTCATCTAAATTATAAAACAACAAATACAAATACACTTTTTTATAATTTATTCAATTATATGTTGTATTTCATGGCAAAATCCTACAAATCAGTCACTTTGTTATAAAAAAATAAGTGCTCGGGCGCTAAATATATGCTCTCGGGCGCTCTCGGGCGCTTTTTAGTAGGACCCGATTTTCCATATCAAGGCAAATTCACGTGCCCTTTGTGACGTCATCACATTTAAATTTGACAAAATGAATTTCTCGCTGAAGAGGATGAATGCTCCTAAGTATTTTGCATGACTGTAATATGTGTTAACATCAACGAAAAAATATTGACTATTTTTGGACCAAATATTGGTCTTAACGACCCTAGTCCTTTGGTATCGTGAGAAAGAAAAAAGCTGAAATGCAAAATATTTCAATCTTATAAGGTAATTTTTGGAAAAATATATATAAATGTTGTGTCGCACCAATTGAAATAAGCACCAACATATAATATCTCCCACTTCTGAGGTCATTTTTGACAAAAGATGTAAAAATTTGGTATCGCGAGAAAGGAAAAAGGCTGAAATGCAAAATATTTCAATCTTATAAGATAATTCTGGGAAAAATTCATATAAATGTTGTGTCGCGACAATTGAAATAAGCACTGACATATAATATCTCCCACTTCTGAGGTCATTTTTGACAAAAGATGTATAAATTTGGTATCGCCAGAAAGGAAAAAAGCTGAAATGCAAAATATTTCTATCTTATAAGGTAATTTTGCGAAAAATACATATAAATGTTGTGGAGCAACAATTGAAATAAGCACCGACATATAATATCTCCAACTTTTGAGTATATTTTTGACAAAAGATGTATAAATTTGGTATTACGAGAAAGGAAAAAAGCTGAAATGCAAAATATTTCAATCTTATAAGGTAATTTTGGGAAAAATACATATAAATGTTGTGTCGCGACAATTGAAATAAGCACTGACATATAATATCTCCCACTTCTGAGGTCATTTTTGATAAAAGATGAATAAAATTGGTATCGCAAGAAAGGGAAAAAGCTGAAATGCAAAATATTTCAATTTTATAAGGTAATTTTGGGAAAAATACATGCGACAATTGAAATAAGCACCAACATATAATATCTCCCACTTTTGGAATCATTTTTGACAAAAGATGCATAAATTTGGTATCGCGAGAAAGGAAAACAGCTAAGCTGCAAAATGTTTCAATCTTATAAGGTAATTTTTGGAAAAATACATATAAATGCTGTGTCGCCACAATTGAAATAAGCACCGACATATAATATCTCCCACTTCTGAGGTCATTTTTGACAAAAGATGTATAAATTTGGTATCGCGAGAAAGGAAAAAACCTGAAATGCAAAATATTTCAATCTTTTAAGGTAATTTTGGGAAAAATACATATAAATGTTGTGTCGCGACAAATGAAATAAGCACTGACATATAATATCTCCCACTTCTGAGGTCATTTTTGATAAAAGATGAATAAATTTGGTATCGCGAGAAAGGAAAAATGCTGAAATGCACAATATTTCAATCTTATAAGGTAATTTTGGGAAAAATACATACGACAATTGAAATAAGCACCAACATATAATATCTCCGCCTATTGGATTCATTTTTGACAAAAGATGCATAAATTTGGTTTCGTGAGAAAGGAAAAACGCTGAAATGCAAAATATTTCAATCTTATAAGGTAATTCTGGGAAAAATACATATAAATGTTGCTTCGCGACAATTGAAATAAGCACCGACATATAATATCTCTCACTTCTGAGGTCATTTTGATTGATTCAAAAGATATATAAATTTGGTATTGCGAGAAAGGAAAAAAGCTGAAATACGAAATATTTCAATCTTATAAAGTAATTTTGGGAAAATTACATATATATGTTTGTCACGACAATTGAAATAAGCACTGACAAATAATATCTCCCACTTTTGAGGTCAGTTTTGAAAATTGATGTATAAATTTGGTATTGCGAGAAAGTTTTTTTTAAAATTACGCATGAATGTGATGTCTCAAGCATGAACATGGGCCTTGGTGAAATACCCTTTTTGAAAGATTTATGAAGAATATAATGTGACGTAAGCATGGAACGTATAAATAAAACAAAAGAACGCTATAATTTATAATGGCATTTTGGTTTTATCACAAAAAAATAGATTAAAAAGAGAGTTAAGTCGTCGAGTGTTCATACTTTTTGCTTAAAGTTAATTTCGTCATATTAATATCACGTGTTTTGAACTGACCAATCGCTAAGAGCAATCTAAAGCTGCCACGAAGTTCACTTCAAGTGCACTTTGGGATCACTCCCGCGATCGCATCTTCTTTTCAAGTGCACTTGAAAGTGGTCACAAGTTCAATCTAGGCTGTCATTGAATCACTTTCAAGTGCACGCGAAGTGCACGCGAGGAACGCTTTTGGAGTGCACTTGGATGGAATGTTGCGTCACCACCCAACTGTATATCTCATCAGTGCAGATCAAATTAAAACATTTGGTTGTTCATTCACCGAAACAATTATATTTACAGCAAACGGTATCATTTTGAAATGAAGAAGTTGCATAAAGATTCTTATACTTCTTTGAAATGATGACATGTACCTTCATAAAAAGAGGGTCGTGTGGCATATATCCCCCTGAATTCTTTTCAAACAGCCCAACTACTTTTCAAAATCACCCCACTTCCAAAATATGTATATACTGTCGGCTATATCACCCACTAGTAGCGATGTGATATACAGTTGCAGAAATTACCCGCTGATGTTCAAATCGACTAACTTCTAAATTATGTTAGATTGACGAAAAAACTGCACTGTATATTTGTTCCTCACAAGAAAAGATTCTTTGGAACAAGCAATATAAACATTGGCATAATATTTCTTCATTTTGGAACAATGGTTATATAATGTTTATCCCATACTATAACATTTGTTCCGTTGGGACAAATATTCTGTAATATTTAGCCGTTCGGAAAAAAAGATTATGGAGGAACAAATAGCACATGACAGTCTAATTCAAAATCAAGAAGAAGTAGAGATTGCCAGTTTTCGTATTTACGAAAAATGCTAGACATGGGTCAAAATCACCCAACTGGCATGCCATAAAGACACAGTCACAGAATGAAAGTAAAAAGCAAAATTACGATAGCAGATTGTTCCCTTGTAGATTTCGTTTTTACTCCATTAAGAAGTCTGAAGACATTCATTACTGTGAAAGAAAGACAATAATTTTGAAGACATTGTAATGAAGATAAAGAACATTTTCTTTCCTTTAATTACTACATTTTTCACAATAATAAATTTAGCACCACGCTATCACATATCTTCTCTTTTCCTCTTCGATAAACATGCACACACAAGGTATAAATAACATGATTTTAGCACTGCATACTTTGCGCCACTATCACAAACACACACACACACACACACAGGGAAAAACTAGTACTTCACACAGTGTATTACCATACAAACTTTTTGGCTTTGAGTTGTAATTACTACCCTTTTGGTCGTTGTCCCTGTGTCCTTTTTTTCTATTCCTTGCACACACATAATCATGCACACTGTATCGTTCCCATTTATATGCAGAACAAACGATGCATAGAGAAAGTTACAAAACTTGTAACGCTATATTGTTCACAATGAATATAAAATTGACTGGTATTGCATATTACCTGGTCATCAAGTCTATAGAGTCTATATCAAAAGTTCAATATAACCTAAGGGCGTTTATTCTGCTACAGTTCTTCAGCAACCGGTTGGTCGTTAGTTCTTGTGCTGAGAACTGTTCCCAAAGTAAAAAGACGTACCTCGTACTGGGTTGTGCGGGTCTGTTTTTTCTTTATTATTGGCAAGCTTTCCCTCGGACACTAAGTTGCGTTGGACTGCCAATAACTGTTCTTCTTTTCGTAGTCTCTCGATCAGTATGTTCTTCTTGTTCACCCAGCACCTTAATCGGTTTTCAGGGGGCTTCGTCTATAGAGCTGCCGGGCGCGTCGGCAGGTGGTGAATAGGGGAATTCCCTGTCTTTGCGTGGTAGTCAGGTCATAATACGGAAAGCCTGACCGCGAACCATTGTAGCAAAACTGTGTGGAGGAACGCCACGCTCCATGCAGTATAAAGATCCCTTCTATATTTTTCTAAGCGAGTACACTCATAAGGAATCGTATGGAAGGCTTAATTTCCTGTCCCTACCCATTTCTCCTCTTTTCCAGTGGCAATCAAAAGTCGTTGTCCTGGTTGCCCCTTCCACCTTTATTATTTTCTTCTTTTACTTTAAATTTTCTAATTGATTATCTTGATCTTCTTAAACTCTAACTAATCAATCAATCAATCAATCTTCTTGTTCAATCGGCGATGCCACCCTTCCACAAATTGTTTGTACGAACTGACTGCTCAAACACCGACCATGATGTTATCTTGTACGTGTTGCTGTTGATCCATGTTCTTGAGATGTAGTCAAACAACTTGCCGAGGGGGGTCATTTACATTGCTAGTGAGTCTTTTCAAATGGTTATTTGATGTGAGGTGTAGATAGGTAAGCTAGCGCCATCAGTTTAAGATATAAAGTAAACAAAGTTACGCTTGAAATAAGGATACTGCAGATAAAAGAACATTTTAATATTCATGAAGTAAAACACCATGAAACATTCATCAATAACACAGTCAGGCAATGATATGGATGAAAAGCTGCTGAAGTCGGTATTAAACAGCGATTCAAACAACGATCAAATAATCAAATAATATAGCACACCACTCAAAAATATGTTTACTTTAAATCTATCAAACAGTTACAATGGATTTTCATGTTTGCATTTATTTAGTTACTGATACTGTTGAATTATAATATATATGAATTTGTAAGCTATTTGCCTCGTATGAATTTACTCCAGTTATTGGCATGATATTCACAATTTATTTCGGTATTTTGTTATAAATTGAACTATCATGACGCTGCTGAAGTTTGTGTTTAACAAAAATCAAATCTTATGACGGTAACAATCAAATTATATGATGATCCTTAATACATATTGGAACGAGCATCCAGCCAGCTCAGTTAGTTTGTATGCGAGTTGTTTCGTATCATTTGTATCGCCTCTCGTTTCAGTTTGACAGCCTGTTGCAATTATCATGACACTTATAGCCTTCTTTCCCGACTGGTTGACCTTTGTATTTAACTGTTACTAATTGGCTCCTAATAAACAATTTTCGGAGAGTATGTGTATGTAGATTTTTCATCTTTACTATCCGAACCCGACTGTACATGAGGAAATCACAAAAGATCGGTGATAGCATGCAAGTTATTATTCCACTGTTTTACACTGTATGCGGTCGCTTGCCATTGTGTGTAATAATACGAGTGTAATGAAGGAATTGGAACGCGTAGCTTTATATACGTTATTGTTAGCTTTGGTAGTTAAAATGGGTTCAAAAATAATTTAGACGTTTGCCTTTGCTCAAAGGCTTCATGGGCCTGAGTGTATTACATGGAAGACTTGAATCGGTTTTCAGGGGCTTCGGATGCAGAGCTGTCAAGCGCTTCCCCAATTGGTGGATAGGGGAATGCCTTGCCTTTGAGGGGTAGTCAGGTCATGGTACGGAAAGCCTGACTGCGAACCATTGTAGCCAAAATGTGTGGAGAAATCCACGCTCCATGCACCCTTTCTATATTGATTGATTGTTGTATAACGCCAACTTTAGCAATATTTCAGCCTTTCTATATTGTCACTGGGACTCGTTTAGAAGGCTAAATTTCCTGTTCCTACCCATTTCTCCCCTTTTCCAGTGGCAATCAAAACTCGTTGTCCTTTCCACCTTTGTTTCTTCTCTTATTTACAATTTTTTAATTGACTATCTTGTCCTCGTTCTCATATAGCTGATGTATTGCTCACTGGACGTTTACCTCTTACTAATCAATCAATCCAAAAGGAAGAAGATGTTCATTGTTAGAAGGAGCAATTAACGTTAATAGAAATGAAAAGATAGTCTAATTAAAATAATTGTGTGCTAAATTTATGGCTAATTATCAAAAACACGGACACAAAAGCTGCCTAGTCAAGGATTTTTTCAACCTATGTTAATTTCATCCCTCAAGAAATTATATGACCGTCACCATAAACCTCAAGAAATTCTATTGGCCGTCACTATAACATCATTGAAATATATAACGTGTCAGTGTCCCAAATGAAAGCGGACATATTCACCTAGATTCACGTCTTCTCAGATTGACTATACCAATTTTGACATTTTTCTTGATTGATTCTCGAACAGTGTGATGGGTGCTGTTACCAGAGCAGGACACCCTTCTGGAGGACCTGATGTCACTCTCAGTTTCATTGGAGTTCACACTGTGAGTGCCTTGGTTTTGAATTTTATTTCTGTGCCTTGTGGCTGTGTAGCGTCATTGTTTTCTATGTTCTCGCTTTTTGTCATGGATTTGGACTTCGATTTTTGTAATTAGCAGTCCTTTGCTCCTTCGGTATTCTGCTGCCGTTGCTTTGTTAACCCCTTTGAACAGGTTAATTACTGATCATGGTTGTCAAGAGCCGAAGTCCACGAAACAAAAAAGACAAATCAGGTGAAAACATAGAAAACAATTGTCGACCGCAATGGTCCTGACATTGTACAAGCATTTCAGAAGAAATGGTAGGTTAAATGGTTTTATGGCGCGTCAAAACTCCCCTTCCATTGTGGTAGTTTCCGGTCGTAATTCGACGGCAATTGCTATGGAAACTGTTTTTGAAGTTTAAATTGTTTGTTAAAGGCCAGCATTTCAAACAAAACAGCAGAAATTATATCATAAAGGCAAGAAACTAGACGAGAAAATACAAAAACAAATATATATATATTCCTTGATAGGGGTGGTTTTGACAGAATAGTTTGGCTGTTTTACTTACTTAAGTGGGGTGATTTTGACAGAAAAGTGGGGCGATTTGGTTTGGTTATCTCGATGGGACGATTTAAAATATCGATGCTTAACTAGATAACCAAGCCTTACGGCTGATGGTTCTTTAAACTTGAGGTAATTACAGAGGAGAATATTATTGCAGCCACCAGCATTGCAAAATAAGTAAATTTGTGATATTTTCCTTTACGCAAACTTTTCCCAAAGGAATACTTATAACTGCATATCCAATGCAAAATATTAAGCATCTACCTTGTATTGTGTATTGCGTATGTATTTAAGGTAAATAAAAGAGGGTACATGTATTGATAGTCACCCTGCCATGCAAGTACAGTGGGCACAATAGACAGTACGGGTTGTCTTCTCAAACTAGATCCAGGCCTCATGCGGCTTGTCTCTGCTACGTTCAGATCGTGTGACTTAAGGTTTTCAGTGCTTCATATGGACTATCGTGATAACTGGTGCGGTTAAACCTCTTGAGCGTGACCGCATACAGCACATCTGGAAAATAAGTATTTCATTAAAAGAAATGTCGAAAAGAAATACCAGGCAAAGAAATATAAAATGTGAATAAACTTAACCTATTATGTACACAATTTGTCCCTGGATCTGAATACAATATCTTCAACCTGTTTAACGTTTCCCTTAATCTCTAGTAAAAGGTCACAGTGACAACATACATATACAAGCCCCAAAGGATATATCGGAACATAAGGTCACTATGTCCGCGCAAAAGCTCACTCAGGGTGTAGCTGAGTATATATATATTATGTTCAGCAAAAAAAAAAAACAAAAAAAAAATATTTTAATGATGCTTCAGCTGAACCACACTGATCTATTGATAACACAGATGTATTAATGTGATATAAACCTAGGGTCACATGTTAAAATGCATTCCAGGTGTGACAATCGGAAATATCCATTGTTTTTTTACCGTTAAACGTCAAGGAAGTCGCGTATTGCTTAAAAATAAATTTATTACAAAATACCGAAGTAAATGAGTATTTACCTTTATGCATCTAGTGATTTGTAGGCTTTTATCGACTCTTTGGTGTATATGGAAGGCGTATCAATCAGGTTCAGGTAGGTGTCATCAAAAATGAGATCTGGCTATCTGTTTGGGTCTGTGCTCAATTTCTCTGTCAGATTATATGGATCCGGCAAACCTTTGGTACCCAAGTCATACCAAACGCATAATTGTATTCTAAAGTTGACTGGTACTGAAGGTTGGCATTTTTGGAGGCTGTGTGCTTTTGCTCCCGTCCCTAGCCTTTCTTTCACCATAGCCGGACCACCGAGTATACTCTTTCAAGAGACTCGCCATCTGAAGAGAATGCTCCTCTTTATTACCTTCTTCTTACTCATACCTCTGTCAGTTTCAGTATTAGGCATGATCTCAGTTAGCGGTATCTTGGTAATAAAAAGAAGAGATAGTATTATCCCTAGTCCTCATTGAAGGTGAATCTTGTTCGTTGGATTCTGACCTGGTCTACAAATACGTTTTGTGGCGAAGCGTCATGTCTCAGCTCATGTTGGGTCTGGCTATGCGTGTTGTCTTTGATACGAGACCGTGACCGAAATTTCTAGTTGATTGGTTCTCTGATGGTGCATTAGCTTCTCCGGGGTCTGGCAGAGTAAGATGATGGTTGATCGGAGAAGCAACTGGCTTAGTTGTATAGTCTCCTACGCTGCGATATGCCTGTATCGGTGTACTTATTTGGTTAGCGAGGAGACCACTTCTGTTTTGTTGTTGTGTCTCTGGTACACCACGAAAGCCAACCTTGTTAACTCCCTTCTCTTCAAAAGTACTTATTACGGCAATTACTCGGCCAATATAATCTGGATTTAGTGTTTAGGCCTTGCTTCTGTTGCTTCTTCTGTTTTTCCGACCTCATTTAGCTCAGATTCTTTTTGTATATGCAATTCGTGCGATACTTTATCCTTTGTTTTATTAAAGCTTTGGCTTACGTGTTCCATGAATTCGGTCATATATTTTAATTGCTCTTCCTTATATTTTTCAAGTTCTTCTCTGTTTTTTGTCTCTGTGCCTCGAAATCTAATCATTGTTGTCTTAGTTGGGCTTGGTATTGCAGCTGTTGTTTTTCGAGTCTAGCTCTACTTTTCTGCATTTCCTGGCGGATTTGAAGTTGATTTTGCTGTTGTTCATTGATCAACATTTGTAGAAAGTCATTTAATGGCCCGGACTATCTCTCCAATCCTCCCGGGAAGGTTCCGTTAAGGCTGCTCCTTCTTTCTCTATTAATGTAGCATCGATTGTTTCTTTGGGTTTTCCCCCTTGTTCTATAAACGTAGTGTCATTTGTTATTCAAACGCCACTATCAATTCCTTGTACCTTATTTTTTCCTGACATGTCTTGTTTATTTTTTATCAGAAAATAATGTAAGAAATATATTATGCACTTAAAGATAAAGTAATTATTTTTATTACAGAAATAATGCAAATAAACTAATACGAGACAAAAATAATACCAAAAGTTGTACATAAGAAGCATAAGAAGCAAACAGCGTGAGATAAAATATTGTAAGGTTTAGCTTTATCAATAAAACATGGGCGAAAGTAATAAGTCGCCTTTGAATGGATATTTTTGTTTGATGTGAATGTTCTTATACTGATGATAATGATGATGAAGCTTTGTCGTCTACTAGTTAATATAAGAAAGATAACAGGAAACACCTACAATGGCCGTAAACCACAATCACATACCACAATCCACCAGGGAACCGCACGAGAAAAACAATAAAATGACAAAAGACAAACATGCACAACGATAGGAACTCGGGATAGCCGGACTTGGTACCGGCACTAGCAAGAGCTAGCGGTAGGGTTAAACAAGTATCTTGTTATTCTCTTTTCATAAAAATAGATTTTCAAGGTTCAGTGACCTAGAAAATGATACGAGATTCGAACTGTCGACGACGCCAGTGTCATGCGTGACACGAGTATAATATTTATATATGTATGATTATATAAATGTCATGCCAATTGCCTTACCTAATGTGTTGGCTGAGCTGGTTTCCAACGGCTTGAGAATCGTATCCTCGACAACGGCGGAGTACTAGTGCAGCTTATTGGATAGTATCTGGCGTGAAAAGCTGATGATAACGTCAGAATATCCGGGTGTTCCGAATTGGCACAACAATATTATACAGTATGGTTTTCCCGATCATCTTAAATAAAAAATCTAAAGAAAAATGGTATTGAATTGTACCTTCTATACTGATTTTGAATCTATCCCATGTTCAGGGAAACATGATCTTAAGGGCATATCTAATAGTTTCAGGAGAGATAATACCAAACACAAAAGAAGGCAATGTTTTCAGGGAATATGACGTTGATAAATGTAACGTCACAAAGTAATTCCCATTGTTTGCGAAGAAAAGGTAGTTTGTACCTTCAAGTATGGCTGACTTTATGGGTGTTACCGGTGGGAGATTTGTTAAAAGTTGTATATTTCAATGATTTACTCGGAAAAGAACTCGGTGACCAATGTGGTTTTTGAGATTTTTGAGTAGCATATTGAAGTACATGATATCAAAATTTCATAAAATCGACAATATGAGAAGTCTGTAAAATATTGTAAAATTGAATTTGTAATAGGGACATTTCATGCCACTTTTACCATAATAAGGCCTACATATTCGTTGATTTAGAGGAATAGAACATACTTTATCATGTAAAATTATTTTTTCTGTAAGTTTTTAAAACCTTGACTTTGTTCTTCTGTCACTTTGGTATCGATTAGATTGAAATTATTTTATCCGTTATTTTTCAAACTATAACTTGATTTTTCTTTAAAAAAACGTAAAAATAACCGATTTTTAACCTCGATTCCCATGGAAATAAGATCGGTGACCTATTTTTTTTCTTGTCACTTTTGGATTCCTCGGTACTTGTTTCATAGTATATCTGAACATTGTCAAAAACTGTTGGATATGCCCTTAACCGGATAAACTGAAATAACACATCATGTGCTTTATTCCGTAAAATACTCGATCTATGGAATAACGTCTTTAAATGATGAAAACACGAGAGAGAGTTAAGAACAGTTTATAAGACATCGGTCTCTTGAAAAGTGTCTTTAAATGATGAAAACACGGGAGTAATTCAAGAAAAGCATATAAGAGCGCGATCTTTAGAAAAGTGTCTTTCAAACAAGCTTAAATATTTTCCATTAATTGTATTAATACATTTTGCCAGACGACCCTGCATTCTGAAAAGGGTTTTCTTTGGGGACAAGATATAGATAAAAAGGGGTTTAGAATATTTTAGAGTGAAAAAACAACACGAATAACCCAGTCGTTCTATTCCACTCACTACGATCGCTATCGGAGACAGAAAGGGCTTGAATTGTCGAGTT
>MJUU01023420.1:89285-99714 GCA_002080025.1 Modiolus philippinarum
TTTCCTCTTTCTGTCATTTAAAAACATATATTTTTAGTGCTTTGTAGAAAATTGTCATTGCAATTCATATAGAATAGGTATGCGGTCTTGGAGATAGACCTATTCATACTGCTATTTGTTGTTTTTGCTTATTTGTTCATTTTATTTATATTTAGCTGTTTGTCTGCTTTTTGTATGTATTTGCATATTTGAGCTCCTGTGTGCTTATTGTTTATGTGTCTGTGATTAGTTTCAAGTTTGATTTTTGTATATTTTGTCTTTTAATTTATTCGTGTGCTTTGATCATATGATCTGATAATTGGTAGTCATAAAATGATAAATGTGCATCCTGTATAATATCTCTAGATGTGAGTGGTACCTATTTTTATTATTTACGTGTCCACTATCTATTTGAGAACCCCGGGGTTAGAAAAAGGACCCAGTATCTCCGGCTTGCGGGGTATGATCCCTCCTAAACGGGACTGACCCCGAGTGAACCCCGGGATATAGAAATAGGGCCCATTCCGTGGTTGTTCGGGATTAATAAATACACAACCATCTTTCGGATGGGATGTAAACCCAGGTCCACGTGTTCGAAGAAATGCCACGCTTCCTGCACGTTAAAGAACCCTTGTAACAAGCTCTTTTTTTGGGGTCCGTAGGTGATCGGCTACAAGGTTAAATTCCCCCGCCCTTTCGATTTCACCCTACTTTTCCAGTGGCAGTCAGAATTTCCCGTCCCATGACCCTTTTCATACCCCAAAGTGACTATTTATTAATAAACTCGTTCTCGTCTTGATATAGCTGAAATATTGCTCAGTAGACGTTAAACAATATTCAATCAATTAATCAATCTATTTGATTGCATTTGACTTTATGCTTGGCTTTGCATGTGTGCCTCATTTTAAACAATGTGCTATGTCTATAATTAATAATGAAGTGATATGGAGTAAATGCAAATAAGGCAAAGTCTCTACAAATACATGGTAATACTAAGCAATAGAACAACGTCCTCATTGTTGTTCTTCTGTGCTTGTTGCTTAAATCTTAGTTGTTTTGTTTTACTAATATTAGTCGGTAAAAATAGCTCGACTGAGCCAATGGTACCTTTGTTATTATGTAAATATTTATGCCGACTTAAAATAAAGCTTACTTACTTACTTAAAACACTGCGTATAAACAAATAAAAGTGAAGAATTATGGAATATGGGAGAGATTATATTACAGTAAAATTGAAAATAGTAGAAATCGGGGTTATGGGTGAGACTATACAGCCAAAGTAGAAAATGAAAAGATTTATATTTTACATGGGATAGATTAAAGTTAGATTATTTTCCCCAGTGATATAGTTTTTAAGTTGTTTATTTTTTTACATTTAGGACGGAATATAATTGATCAGTAGGTATAATGTACACTTTAATCCATACTTTGATATGGATTTCCAAAGGTTTTGATTTGATCTGCCCTGATGAGACATAAGTTGTCGAAAAGCGCATATGCAGAAAACTAAATTAACAGTAACTTCGGTATTTTGTTATTTGAATCTTATTCATTGTGGTGGACCATGGCGATGGGGTAAATAAACATTGAAACGCAAAAATAAAAAAAAGAGTAAAATGTTTTTGTGCACTTAGTTTAATTTTAGTTGTTTAACATGGCATCGGGTAGTAGAGAGCAAATAAATATCGACAGGGAAGATACGATATCCAAAGGTTGGATCCGCAAAGAATCGAATTTTCAGATTTGGCAATCTCTGTACATTTTCTAATTTGTTCAATTCAGATAATAATTCAGTTTATATGTGGCTGAGACAAAATGGTTTCTTGGCAGACGACACTTGAAAAAATGCGGCGTAAACTGTGGTCTGAGTAGAAGGAGCAACATTTCCGATAGATTTCGTTGTAAAAATGGACATGAATTTGCCATGCGCACATATTATTTCTGCCAGGGTTCTTTTTTTATACTCGTGATTTGATTGTATCTCTGAAGTCGTATTATTGCACCAAGCAGTCAAGAAGACAAATATGGACTACAAAAATATCACAGTAAGTTGGACCAGTTACGTAAGGAAACTCTTTTGAGTACGTGCACAATACATTCCAAGAAATAGTTTCAGAGAGAAATTGAAATCGACGAAAGCTTATCAGGCAAAAATGAGTACAAACGAGGAAACCTTAATGGGACTCGTATATTGATATTTGGATGAATAGAAACATTCAGCGAAGTCCATACGTCCACTTTCCGACAAAAGTATGTAAATACCGAAACAGGAGAGGGGGTTTTCTGCTGTAAAAACCGAAAAGAGGGAGCATGGAAACAAGCCAAAGATAACTTTCGCAGAATAAACTCCTCACTGTTCGAGCAGCAATTATGTGAAATAATATGGCGAAACGATACACATCGGCTTAATTGGTATCAGTTATTTTTTCATTTACTCCGCTCTGTATGTACGCTAGACAAACCACCCACCATGTCCTACAGAAAGCCCTTATTTAATACGTGGACCCGACCTACTAAAGAGGTGGAAAAAGAACACAACATAACAATTAACCAGGATAGCGACTGCGAATCGGGTGGGGAATTAGATACCACAGATGTTGAGTTAGGAGCGGACACGATTCCTTAAGCTCAAAGTTTGGCTGATGCTGACCGTCGTCATTGATAACAAAATACTTATGTTACTGTTAGTTAATTTTCTGCATATGCGCATTTCGACAACTTATGTCTCATCAGTGTAGATCAAACCAAAATATTTGGAAGTCCATTAACCAAAAAAAACGTGCAAAAGCTGATTGAGAACAAATAGCCAATCTGATGACAGTCAGTAGTGACAGATATGAAAGCGATAATGATGAAAGATCAAAGCTTTTTTCCAGAGAAATTCCGCAAAAGACGTTGAAGTTGGTGGTAAAGGATACCCAGGGCGAAGTTGGGACTAGTGGGCTGAAAGAAACAAAGAAATAAGCAAAGTGGCACCTAAGAAAGGCAAAGAAAAATGAAAGGAAAAGCAGTCGCATACCAGTATTCAAAGTCGGCCTTCATCTATGACTGGTCGACCGATGACGACTTTCTGTAAATACAAAAGATTAAATACCGAAGTTACTGTAAATTTAAATTCTCGACAACTTATATCTCTTCAGTGCAGATAAAATCTAAACGTTTGGAAGACCAGAAACTCAAAGAGAGTAGTAATACAAGCGAGTAGTAATTGCCATTATTCAAATAGTAGTACCCGTGGCTTCCGATATACTTCGTGTTGAAATGTAGCAACCAAGAGGAAGTCTTAATTTACGAAATGTGGAAAAACATACAAGATATTGTAGGACTAATCTTTGTCCGTTATTTTGGAAGAAAAATCTGAACCACTGGAAGCGCATATTTATTGCTAACTTTTCATATGTTAATAGATTAAATCGAGTGTGCTGATAGAGTGGATAGTCTTCATATGATTGACAAGAGATGCCAGTGGAGTAAAACATTTAGGAGCTCTGTTAAGATTGATTGATTGAATATTGTTTAACGTCTACTCAGCAATATTTCAGCTATATCAAGACGAGAACAAGTTTGTTGATAAATAATCACTTTGGGGTATGGAAATGGCCATGGGACGGGAAATTCTGACTGCCACTGGAAAAGTAGGGTGAAATCGTCAAGGGCGGGGAATTTAGCCTTGTAGCCGATCACCTACGGACCACCCCCAAAAAGAGCTTACTACAAGGGTTCTTTAACGTGCAGGAAGCGTGGCATTTCTTCCAACACGTGGACCTGAGTTTACATCCCATCCGAAAGATGGGTTGTGTATTTATTAATCCCGCACAACCACGGAATGGGTCCAATTTCTATATCCCGGGACCCTCGGGGTCAGTCTCCGTTTAGGAGGGGGTCACACCCCGCAAGCCGGAGATACTGGGTCTTATTCTATATCCCGGGGTTCCCTCGGGGTCCTCTGTTAGGATGGCTCATACTCCAAGCTCAGAGGATGCTGCGGGCCTATTCTTCAGCCGGGACCGCGCACGGCGGAGCTCTGTTAAGACTGATTAAAATTGCCGAAACTATCGTTTACACACCTCCAATAAACAACTGGCAGATACGGGTATCTTGATGGATCAGTTCGTCATTACCCACAGAAGTTTGCGAAGTTAGTCAAGTATAATGCATTTGGATCTGCCATTTATCCCAAAGTAATAACAAAAGGTTCTGTCGTTACACCTTTAAATGCCCCCACTTTATGGAATAAATTTGAGACTAAATATCTACCTCTATTCCGTTAAATTTTGCTAAATAAGTAAGACCTGTTTTCAGTTTTAATGACATGACTGGTTGATGTGATAACTTATTATATTTTATATAAAATTAGTCAAACTGTATTTTTTACCATTTTTACTCATTTTCATTTAAACGTTTTTAGATGAAATTGTGAAGAATTCCTGTAATGCGTTTTTGTTCTATTTTGGATGTTTTGTGTTTTCTGATGGCTTTTAATCCCATTTACGTAATAAAAGGATGACAGGCGTGTGCATTAATGTATTGAAATAGTTAGTAAGATCGCGATCTATAGGATCTATAAAAAGTGTCTTTAAATGTTAAAACACGGGAGAGATTCAAGAACAGTATAAGAGCGCGATCTACAGTAAATGCTCAAAAGAAGATGTTATTAAAGGTATTTTACAGAATAAAACACATCATCTATTAAAGTAAACGTCTAAGATATATGAAATTTCATTCAGTTGTAAAGGTTTATTCCGTTAGAAAAGTATCAAAAATCAAATAAAAAAATCTTTCCTTCATTCTTAATAATAAATATTAGACAACAGCGAAATCCTGGAACTAAATCTTATCCGTTTTTTTACATTCACGGGAGAGAATCAAGATATAGTCCAAGAAATTTCATAAAGTTTCTTGTATTTGTTTGGAAAGATGACATGTACCACTTTGTTTTTCAAGAATAAATAAAGAGTTGTGTGGCATATTTCCTGACATTGGAGACTCCTAATATTGGTCTTTCAGGAACGTAAAAAAATAAGCGAAAGGGTTGTACAAATAAAATTGATATATTTATGTAATTTTATGTAATGCGTTTTGTTTTATTTTGGATGTTTTGTGTTTTGTGATAGCTTTTAATCCCATTTACGTAATAAAAGGATGACAGGCGTGTGCATTAATGTATTGAAATAGTTAGTAAGATCGCGATCTATAGGATCTATAAAAAGTGTCTTTAAATGTTAAAACACGGGAGAGATTCAAGAACAGTATAAGAGCGCGATCTACAGTAAATGCTCAAAAGAAGATGTTATTAAAGGTATTTTACAGAATAAAACACATCATCTATTAAAGTAAACGTCTAAGATAAATGAAATTTAATTCAGTTGTAAAGGTTTATTCCGTTAGAAAAGTACCCAAAACTCAAATAAAAAAATCTTTCCTTCATTCTTAATAATAAATATAAGACAACAGCGAAATCCTTGAATTCTGGAACTAAATCTTATCCGTTTTTTTAGATTCACGGGAGAGAATCAAGATATAGTCCAAGAAATTTCATAAAGTTTCTTGTATTTGTTTGGAAAGATGACATGTACCACTTTGTTTTTCAAGAATAAATAAAGAGTTGTGTGGCATATTTCCTGACATTGGAGACTCCTAATGTTGGCCTTTCAGGAACGTAAAATAATTAGCGAAAGGGTTGTACAAATAGAATTGATATATTTATGTAATTCTGATGTATCCAGGTAATTTACAACATTATCATGATTAAACTGTTCACTATGAGATTTTTTAGGAGGTAGGTATTGTCATTCATTTCTCGCAATCAATTTAAAGTGACACAAGAGCTTTTAACGAGGTTATATTTTATAGCACATCCCAGCACTAAGTTGTGTATTCCAGATAAAAATTCTCAAGTACATACTTCATAAGGGAAGCATATAAAAAACTGCAAAAAAGAAAATAACCACCAAGATCATTGAACACTAATGTCCTATTCCTCAACTGCCTTATCCATACTATTTACATTGTAACTAGCACCAGGAATGAATATCACATGAACAACTACACCATTTAGTATCCATAAACTGACAGCAGTCTTTCGTAAATGTGGAAAAACATACAAGATATTGTAGGACTAATCTTTGTCCGTTATTTTGGAAGAAAAATCTGAACCACTGGAAGTGCATATTTATTGCTAACTTTTCATATGTTAATAGATTAAATCGAGTGTGCTGATAGAGGGGATAGTCTTCATATGATTGACAAGAGATGCCAGTGGAGTAAAACATTTACGAGCTCTGTTAAGACTGATTAAAATGGCCGAAACTATCGTTTACACACCTCCAATAAACAACTGGCAGATACGGGTATCTTGATGGATCAGTTCGTCATTACCCACAGAAGTTTGCGAAGTTAGTCAAGTATAATGCATTTGTATCCGCCATTTATCCCAAAGTAATAACAAAAGGTTCTGTCGTTACACCTTTAAATGCCCCCACTTTATGGAATAAATTTGAGACTAAATATCTACCTCTATTCCGTTAAATTTTGCTAAATAAGTAAGACCTGTTTTCAGTTTTAATGACATGACTGGTTGATGTGATAACTTATTGTATTTTATATAAAATTAGTCAAACTGTATTTTTTACCATTTTTACTCATTTTCATTTAAACGTTTTTAGATGAAATTGTGAAGAATTCCTGTAATGCGTTTTTGTTCTATTTTGGATGTTTTGTGTTTTGTGATGGCTTTTAATCCCATTTACGTAATAAAAGGATGACAGGCGTGTGCATTAATGTATTGAAATAGTTAGTAAGATCGCGATCTATAGGATCTATAAAAAGTGTCTTTAAATGTTAAAACACGGGAGAGATTCAAGAACAGTATAAGAGCGCGATCTACAGTAAATGCTCAAAAGAAGATGTTATTAAAGGTATTTTACAGAATAAAACACATCATCTATTAGAGTAAACGTCTAAGATAAATGAAATTTAATTCAGTTGTAAAGGTTTATTCCGTTAGAAAAGTACCAAAACTCAAATAAAAAAATCTTTCCTTCATTCTTAATAATAAATATTAGACAACAGCGAAATCCTTGAATTCTGGAACTAAATCTTATCCGTTTTTTTAGATATACGGGAGAGAATCAAGATATAGTCCAAGAAATTTCATAAAGTTTCTTGTATTTGTTTGGAAAGATGACATGTACCACTTTGTTTTTCAAGAATAAATAAAGAGTTGTGTGGCATATTTCCTGACATTGGAGACTCCTAATATTGGCCTTTCAGGAACGTAAAATAATTAGCGAAAGATTTGTTCAAATAGAATTGATATATTTATGTAATTTTGATGTATCCAGGTAATTTACAACATTATCTTGATTAAAACTATTCACTATGAGATTTTTTAGGAGGTAGGTATTGTCATTCATTTCTCGCAATCAATTTAAAGTGACACAAGAGCTTTTAACGAGGTTATATTTTATAGCACATCCCAGCACTAAGTTGTGTATTCCAGATAAAAATTCTCAAGTACATACTTCATAAGGGAAGCATATAAAAAACTGCAAAAAAGAAAATAACTACCAAGATCATTGAACACTAATGTCCTATTCCTCAACTGCCTTATCCATACTATTTACATTGTAACTAGCACCAGGAATGAATATCACATGAACAACTACACCATTTAGTATCCATAAACTGACAGCAGTCTTTCGTAAATGTGGAAAAACATACAAGATATTGTAGGACTAATCTTTGTCCGTTATTTTGGAAGAAAATTCTGAACCACTGGAAGTGCATATTTATTGCTAACTTTTCATATGTTAATAGATTAAATAGAGTGTGCTGATAGAGTGGATAGTCTTCATATGATTGACAAGAGATGCCAGTGGAGTAAAACATTTACGAGCTCTGTTAAGACTGATTAAAATTGCCGAAACTATCGTTTACACACCTCCAATAAACAACTGGCAGATACGGGTATCTTGATGGATCAGTTCGTCATTACCCATAGAAGTTTGCGAAGTTAGTCAAGTATAATGCATTTGGATCCGCCATTTATCCCAAAGTAATAACAAAAGGTTCTGTCGTTACACCTTTAAATGCCCCCACTTTATGGAATAAATTTGAGACTAAATATCTACCTCTATTCCGTTAAATTTTGCTAAATAAGTAAGACCTGTTTTCAGTTTTAATGACATGACTGGTTGATGTGATAACTTATTATATTTTATATAAAATTAGTCAAACTGTATTTTTTACCATTTTTACTCATTTTCATTTAAACTTTTTTAGATGAAATTGTGAAGAATTCCTGTAATGCGTTTTTGTTTTATTTTGGATGTTTTGTGTTTTGTGCTGGCTTTTAATCCCATTTACGTAATAAAAGGATGACATGCGTGTGCATTAATGTATTGAAATAGTTAGTAAGATCGCGATCTATAGGATCTATAAAAAGTGTCTTTAAATGTTAAAACACGGGAGAGATTCAAGAACAGTATAAGAGCGCGATCTACAGTAAATGCTCAAAAGAAGATGTTATTAAAGGTATTTTACAGAATAAAACACATCATCTATTAAAGTAAACGTCTAAGATAAATGAAATTTAATTCAGTTGTAAAGGTTTATTCCGTTAGAAAAGTACCAAAACTCAAATAAAAAAAATCTTTCCTTCATTCTTAATAATAAATATTAGACAACAGCGAAATCCTTGAATTCTGGAACTAAATCTTATCCGTTTTTTAGATTCACGGGAGAGAATCAAGATATAGTCCAAGAAATTTCATAAAGTTTCTTGTATTTGTTTGGAAAGATGACATGTACCACTTTGTTTTTCAAGAATAAATAAAGAGTTGTGTGGCATATTTCCTGACATTGGAGACTCCTAATATTGGCCTTTCAGGAACGTAAAATAATTAGCGAAAGGGTTGTACAAATAGAATTGATAAACAAAACGTTTAGATTTTATCTGCACTGAAGAGACATAAGTTGTCGAAATGCGCATATGCAGAAATTAAATTAACAGTAACTTATTAACGGTATTTAGTTATTTGAAAGGGAGACAGCCCAATTATTTTCTGAATCTTGGAATTGAGATGAAAAATTTGTCAAAATAACCCAGATTTTTAATCAAAATAGCCAAATACAGGTGCTTGCAGCTGTAGCCCCAAGTTGAAGATAAAGGGAGGAATAATAATTCAAAATAACAATACATAAAAAAACCACTTCACCTGTTGCCAGTACAATCAACTTTCAATGTCTGCTTACTAAGTAGCACAAATTTGAGTCTGAGCATGCCGTAACACATCTGGGGATGTTTGAATGTAACGTGTGACCAACGGCCTAAGATTTGTATGAAATGATCCTCTAAACGAGCTTTATGGGTTTAAGTTGCCGCACCACTTCGGAAAGAATGACCATCATATTGGTCACTATTTAAACCTAGTTTATCCAAAATACATCCGAAAAATTTCTAGAGAGAGGTATGCCAGTATTTGTAATACAAATTGATGGGTGTTCCATGGAACACTTGTGTCGCCTGCACTACAGAAGAGCCATTTTTGGTTCAGTGAAGCTCTAAAATATGCAAAATTAAAATTTTACTTATAATGTGCATGTCTAGATTAGGAGAAAATTTGGTTAAGAATTATAAATTACAGTTTTAAGGACTTGCAGGTTAACAATCTGATTTAACATATGAGCTTAGTGGCTTAGAATCGGTAAAAAAAATCTAAGTATAATGTGCATAACCAGACCTGATATACAACATATACTGAAAATTAGGTTGGAATCTGACAGACAGTTGTGAAGGAGTCGAAGATTAAAAAACCCAATTAACAAATGAGCTTTTTTGGCTCTATTAACCTCTTAAATCTGTAAAATCAAAATTTAAAATATCTGGTGCGCAACTATATCAAGTAATCAATGTATTCTGAAAGGCTGGTTGGAATATGATTTACAGTTTTGAAGTAGTTCCACATAAACAAACCGAATTAACAAATGAGCTATTCTGGCTCAAAACTGTAAAATCAAAATTTTAAGTATCAGATGCACAACTACATCAGGTGAACAACATATCCTGCAAGTTTGGTTGGAATCTGACTTATAGTTGTGATGGATTGGGGATTAACAAACCAGACTCACAAATGAGCAATTTTGGCTCTGTGAACCTCTAAAATCTATAAAATCAAAATTCTAAGTATCAGGTGCACAACCACATCAGGTGAAAAATCTATCCTGAAAGTTTTGTTGGAATCAGACTGGCAGTTTTGAAGGAGTTGCAGATTCAAAACAGACTCACATATGAGCAATTTTGGCTCGGTGAACCTAAAAAATCTGTAAAATCAAAATTCTAAGTATCAGGTGCACAACTACACCCGGTGAACAACTTATCCTTAAAGTTTTGTTAGAATCTGACTAGCAATTTTGAAGGAGTTGCGGATTCAAAACCAACAGACTCACA
>MJUU01023420.1:105317-117238 GCA_002080025.1 Modiolus philippinarum
CACAAAATCATCTTGGACCATGTAAATTAATTCTAATAAAAATTTGATTAATAAGAAAAAAGAAATAAACGAAATTGTTGGACTATATTGGTAATTGATTGATTGATTGATGTTTCACGCCAACTTCAGCAATATTTCAGCTATATCGTGGCGAGAACTGTTAAGTATATTGAACGAGTATAATAAATATATAAAATATCAATATAAAACCATTTAAGCTTTATACTAGTAATACAAGAGTGTAAAATATAAAAAATATGAAAAAAGAACATTATAGGAGAAATATCAGTTTAACTGTTACAATATTAGAACTTTAAGATAAATCCATTTAAATCTTATTAAATAAATTGTTTGCTTTTAAAAATTCAACGATTTTGTCGCCAGCGACATTTGTAAATAGGTCTTTACGACAATTAGCTGAATAAAAATCACGCCTGATATCGGCAATATCTACACATTCAATTAAAACATGTTGGATTGTATAAGGACAATTGCATGGAATACATTCAGGTCGATCATCACTGTTGAGGATAAAACTGTGTGTTGTTCTAGTGTGTCCAATACGACATGGGGTCAACACTACCTGTTCCCTATGGTTTTTACCATCTCGTCATCTAGTGCATCCTTGGCTGCCTGTTCACATGACTAGGGATCCAAACATAAATGACTTCTTTGCCTAATGCTACAAGTGACTTGTAGAATTCGGCAATTTTCAAAATGATTGGGTGTTTTGTTTTTCGACTTTCAATTGCCAAAAGACATGAAAGTGAATCGGAACATATAATGAACTTATTTGATTGCGATAAAGCTACAAATTTAAGTGCTGAGTAAATAGCATTAGCTTCAGTAATAAATATAGAACTAAAACTTTTGCTAGTGCCGGTACCAAGTCCGGCTATCCCGAGTTCCTATCGTTATTTATGTTTGTCTCTTGTTTTCATTATTGTTTTTTGGTGTAGTTTGCTTGTAAATTGTGGCATGTGATTGTAGTTCCTGGCCATTGTAGGTGTTTACTGTTATCCTGTTTTTTGTAATTAGAGGATGGTAATCGGAGAGTTGCTGTACGGTCTCCAAAAACAGCTGCAGAAGCCACTCTGTCTCCATCCTTATAGACATCTGTGTCACTATATTGGTGTTCAGTCGTTCTTTTCTGTTATGATAAATATACAAGTACTGTAATAAAAGGATATATTTTGACTGTTGTTCTTCATTACTTTTTATCTTATAATCAATTTGATTTCAGCGTATGTATATGCCATTTCAAGATGATATATAAACACTCAGTTTTTATTTCATTATTATACTCCATATATTAGTAAAGCATTGAATAGTAAGTATGTTTAACTCGCCAATAACGATCACCAACAATCAACAAAACGGTTTGCCAAGACAATTCATCAACATTATCCAGTCTATTAAGTGTTATGGTAAGTGTAAGGTGGTTTTCTGTTTAGAAAAAAAATATATATCTTGAGCTTCAGGTTGTTTACATAAGCCTTCCCCCCTTTTGAGATCGCAAGGTTTACGTTGACATCGATGTCATGAAACAAACTGTATTCCTTCTTTTAATGCATCTTGATGCCTATTGTTATCATAAGACATCTAAGCCCTGAAGTTGGCAAATCAACAAAATAGAAGAAGCCCCGCATACAATGGTACCGAATTTCCAGTTCACCATACGATGCAAAATAGTCATGTACGTTATGGCCATCAACATAAAAACGGTCCAAATCTAAAATTCTATCAAGGACATATCTCATTTGAACTGACAGTGTAATATCCCATCAAAATACGTTTATTTACTTTAGATGAATGTCACTGCTCGTGGACCGTTAGTGTTGATGATACCTCAGTTTTTATAGAGGTTCACACTGCTAGTGCTTTAGTTTTGTGGCGTTCTTGTTCACTTTTGTTTATTTCTTTTGTCTTTGTCAAACTGTCTCAATTCGTGTTGCTGTGAATTGCCGTGGATTTGGATTTTCCCCTTTCCTTGTTTTTGCCTCGGTATTCGTTTGCCGATGTATCCAAAAGGATATTTACCGACGTAGTAATTATTTCATCTCTGCTGGCCGAATACTGATGTTGATTTCAAAACTTGCAATAGCTTAATTGTTGTAAATTTTTTTTTATAAAACTATGGTGTATCTCCTTATTGCAAAGCTCTGTCCTTAGCTGATTTTAGCTTTCAATTTTGATCCTGTTGGTTATTATGTCTCAATGTGCTTTTATACATCATTTGTTTTGCATCGAAATGGTTTAATTTCATCCTTATTGAGGAGATATACTGGCCAGATTCTGCATTATAAAATATTACTATTTAGTCATATTTGAACCCGATGCAAATTCTAAAAACTTTGTGGTGAATTATATGTAAATTTAATACATATAAATGATTTTTATTTATCTCTTTTATGTGTTTCATTCATGTAGTCGGCCTGTTTTTGCGTTACACATATCCTGGTATCTGATGGTTTTGTTGTATTGTTTGGAGAATGCATATCTCCAACCACAGTTCTGAAATATTCGAGTCATTTTCAAAATTGGTTAAAAAAGAATATAAAATCAAAATTAAAGAAACTGTTTTTTTTTTAAATAATTTCTTGTATGACACATGTTGAGTAAAGATTCAAAATAATGCAATCTTGGTGAAATGGTTAGAGTGCAGAAAAACAAAATAATGTGTCCTTTGGTGACCGAAAATGTCATTCCTGTAACATAAAAAATTTTATCAAATAATCTTAAAATCGTCAGTCTATTTTTCAAATTTCATTCTAGGGCATCAAAGCCATACCATTTGAATAATTTAAGGGCAAAACCTTACTTTGAACTTAAATTTCATCAAGTATTTATAAATCAGCTTTGACAAATATGCTATTTATCAATTATAATGTACAACGTATGGCATGGAATGGCTTAAATATCTTTATGAGTTAAATAAAGAAAATGAAAGTGAGATAATTAAATAAATTAAAATGTTTATCACATATATCAACTAACATGACATATTGTATAGAATATTTTACAAAAATAGTAGTGTTACAGGATGGACAGCTTGTTACAGGAATGACTTACACTCGACTTAATAACAATATTGCTCCCATTAAAAAGATTTTGACATATGTTCACAATACTTCAATATATAAACATTATGACTTGCATGCCTCAATGCAAGCAGTGATATCTCAATTACATACAAGTTGTCACTGGACGGATTTCTCTGTTACAGGAAAGACAACACCTGATTTTGAAAGTAATAACAAATCACATTGATATTATAGGATAACCTATGATAATTTGAATTGAAAATGTAAACTTGTTTACTTTGTAAATTTTAAATCAATAAAAAACCCCAAAAATATATATATACATAGAAAGACAATTGCTGTTACTTTGACGGATATGTATGTTACGGAATGGACTTTTGTCACAAAATGGAATAACATTTCTATCATACACATCATAATAGAAGGATCAAGTCTGATAAGTGCATGCAATATCTATGTCTATAAGATTGATTTAATGTCCTTTGATACTTTTCAATGGTTTTGCTTAATTGATTTCCCGTGTTTCATCGACTATTTGGTAATGAGCATTTGATCCTTGACGTTCGATTGGTTCTTGAAACGAAGCCAACACATAGTCAAATTGACACCACCACAGACCTTTGATTGCTCGTAGCCAGAAGAAGCAATTGTTCTTCCTACCAACTCTATACATACATTGTACATGTATGTCACTTTCTTCAGCATCCTCTAAAATTCCAGGATAAGGTTTATTTTTATATTTTTTATATTATTGTGATCCCTTTCTTTAGGGAAGATTTCCTTGAAAAACTGATATTGTGATCTAGTAGTAAATGTATGTTTCTTGTACCTGACCATCCCTTCTTCAAACTTGTCCATCACATTTGAAACTCGCATTACTGGTGATTTCTAAATAGTAATTGTAACGTTTTTTCATTGTCTTCACTAACATTTTTTTCAATTTCATTATCCTCTTTGACACGTCATAAAATACACTCTGGATATTCATTACACATGCATATACGTTTGTTCATAAAGTCAGCTTTGGCACATGTGATACTATTCAGGATTTTATCTGTCAGTTTCAATTACGTTGTCTTTCATCAAGGCTGAAGCAAAAAATTTCTTGTTTTCACATAATAGCTCACCTGGCCTGTTGGGCCTGTGGAAAAATCTTAAGTGGTCACCATGTGGGCTTCACAATCTCATATGATCCTCTGGTTTTGATTTTTTATTCTGATTAAAATAGTTATTTTCAAGATCAAGATTAAACAATCCATGGAAAGCCTAGAAGTTTTATCATTAATTTATTATGTGAAACGCTTTGATGATACATTTGATGCAACGTTTGGAGTCCATGTACTTGCTATATTTTTTTATATTCATTTTTCAGATAAAGTTCAGTTTCCTTACGGTAGGACACACACATGTAGACATCGATCAGTTTTTTAGCCGCACTACAACCAAAGCCAATCACATCCAGCAATAATATAAGACTGATGAATAATTGTACAAACCAAAAGGCAAAATTTGCAGCATTACAGAGTATATATGTACCCAACACTTCTTCGGTAAATTACAAAAAAATTAAAGACTCATTTTTTTTTTTAATTCATTCAAGCAAGTGAACGATAAATTGAAGTTATTCTACAAGAATTTGGCCATTAAAGACAGAAGAATACAGATGTGAGGTCATCCCTGATGCAACGACAAACCTTCCACAGCCACCTATTCGTTTAACTTTAACAAAAAACCAAGATGGAGAGTGACCTTCCGAAATGGATGGAAACTTGCAGATTCAGCAATAACAGTTTGACGTAGTGTAGAAATATTTTGAGCAATTAAGGCAAGGGCAAGCAGAGCCAGATATCCAGCTCCCGCAATCTTTTCAACAGTACGAAGTGCCCATGCCTCTTCAGGCAGTTCTAGAGGAGAATGTGTTGAGATTGATCAACAGGCATGTGCAGAAGAGTGATCAAAATAAAAAGGACATACTGTGTTGTATCAATTAAAATATTTCTTATGAGAAAAAACTGTAATATAAATGTAATTGATAAACATTATTGTGTGCAAATGTTAGCTGTTTTAATAGCGTTTTTTTATGTATGACGAATAACTAAATACCGAAGTTACTGAGGCTCTACACGTTTTGTTGTTACATATTTTATAATTTGAAATTCCCGCTAATGATTATGCTGACTGAGTTATCGATTTTTATCCTGGGATTCTAGTATTTTGATTGGCTATTATTTTAAGTAGCATCTTATTAATATTCCAACTTCTCGACTTACAAGTTTTGCAGAGTATATTGCTGCAATTTAAACTCTTTATTGTTCGTTTTGGATGGAGTTACTAACATTGTTTGATAGCTATGATATCTATTCACACTGTTAACTGGCATATTTATTTGTCTATTGTGTAAAAGTGGATTTATATGGACAATCGTGAATCGAGATGATTTTCCTGGCTGAACATTACATAATAGAACCATCACTTTGTTTGCAATGATCTTTTAATTATCTATGTCGAGGAGTTTGATGTATGTTGCCGTTCAATATGTATTGAAAGGACTGGTAAGAAACATTGTATGCGTCTGTATTAGTTTATTTCAAGTTAACAGGAAAAGTTCTGTGTATGTGACGTGACGTAACAGAATTTTGTGTTCACATTAGATATAAATATAACAAATCGCACGTGTACGATGAATACAAACATCGTTTTACCACATGTGCACCCACGTGTACAGCTTCATATATCGTTTACATAATGTCATTCATCAGGTAGATCCGGTCATGCGACCTAATTTTAATTTGATTCAGTGCACAATTCAATTGTATGGTGTTCATGGTGCTCGTGTTAACTCACTAGACCAAGATGCAGCACTACACGTTTGCCTCATTAACTTTCAGCCACATATCTGCATATTACAAAGAGGGGGCAATGATATTTATGATGATGGTTTGAAGCCAGAGACATTGGCCTTCCAAATTAAAGAACCTTAGTGAGCAAGCTCACATACCCCACGCCCCTACATAATCAGAAAATCCTGCAATATTGAAGTCCAGAAGTACCCTATAAGCAATATCATACAAAAAATTACACATCAATGTGTAATTTTGTCAAAAATGATAAAAAAATCAAAATCCAAGTAGCATGTACATCTTTGATATATGCACAATAATTCTGCACAAGATAATTGAAGGGGTTTCAGAGGAGTTGCGATGACAAGATGATACTTTGGTGTTAGCTGAAAATAGTCTAAGTCCAATAACTCCTATCAATATGGCAGTATAGAACATCATGACCAACAATCCTACCAAATATGAAAGCAATCATACCTGCCAGCCTCCAAAAGTACTGTGGTGGGTCATGACACAATATTGTGCATTCAGATGTTCGGTCATAGCGCGTGACGGAATATATTCATAGTTAAACTGCTTCAGACAATCAAAACTAAATACCAAACATATGCATTGCAATCAGATTTTGGCAATTAATGCTATTTCTCATCAATAACTGAGACTTGTGTTATATTGCTATGTTCTATAGAATATTTAACCATACTGAACAGTGATTCTCAGTTCTAATATTGTTTCATTGGAATAATTTGTTGCAAAGGCAATTGATTAAACAGCTAAATTTTTTTTAAAACTAAGGAGTATCTCCCTCATGCATAGCTCTGTCCTTAGATGAATTTTGGCTTTTTTATTAAGATCCTTTTGGTTATTTGTTCTCTATCAGCTCTAACATGTTTTTTTTGGTTAATGGACTTCCAAATGTTTTGTGCTTGATCTGCACTAGAGAGACATAAGTTGTCGAAATGCGCATATGCAGAAAATAAATTGACAGTAACTTCGGTATTTTGTTCTTTATTACCACTGTGCCGATGCCTCTGCTGGTGGACTGTTAGTCCCCGAGGGTATTCGCCAACCCAGTAGTCAGTACTTCGGTGCTGACCCGAAAACCGATTGTATTGAAATTGCAATATCTAAATTTTACGAAATTTTGTTTAAAACTAAGGAGTATCTCCCTCATGCATAGCTCTGTTCTTAGCTGAATTTTGGCTTTTCTATTTAGATCCTTTTGGTTATTTGTTCTCTATCAGCTTTAACATGTTTTTGGTTAATGGACTTCCAAATGTTTTGTGTTTGATCTGCACTAGAGAGACATAAGTTGTCGAAATGCGCATATGCAGAAAATAATTTGACAGTAACTTCAGTATTTTGGTCTGTAATCATTTATTTTTAACTTCATGAAAATAAAATCTGTTGAGAAAATATCCAAGATACTATTTAAGACAAAAACTTAAATGTTTTTAAGATATTTTAATAAATTGGGGTATTTATTAGTGTCAACATCTATAAAATGGAAAATTTTTCAAGGGAGGTAATTCGCGATATTTATAAACAATTCTGTATCAGAAAAGATTTTGTAGATTCTTTGTTATCATTGTCAGTGTTTACTGATTACTATATAAACAACACCTGTCCTAATTATTGCCCTAATCACACAGTCTAATTAACTTGTTTACCTGTCAGAATGCTACTTCAGTTGATTGACACAAATGAATAAATGGACATGCACGACAATTTCAATTGATCAATTTTGCCCGTGAAAACAGGGACCCGCGGCAGGTCATGCTTACTTGTGGGTGAAGGGACGTTTTTGCAGGTGTGAACCAGAAAATGCGGGTCAGGTGGGCCACTTGGCAAGTATGAAGCAATCCATTAAGCGGTTTCAGAGGAGTTGCAGTGACAAAATCATACTTTGTTTTTCTAGCTGAAAATAGTCCAAGTCCAATAACTCCCATAAAAATAATCCCATCAATAAGGCAGTGTAGTATGCACATCTACACATCATGACCAACAATCCTACCAAATATGAAAACAATGCATTAAGCGGTTTCAGAGGAGTTGCAGTGACAAGATGATACTTCCTGTTTTTAGCTGAAAATAGTTCAAGTCCAATAACTCCCATGATACTTTGGTATTTTAATTGATAATAGGCTATTTTTATTCATTTTTATTCTCTTCTTGTAACCCTGGTGCTTTCAGCTGGATAACCCAGAGCAGCGCCCAAGTTGGCACTCCATGGCGGGTGGGGAGCAAGGGAGTGACCTTGATATAATTTTTGTCAAGAATACCGCTTAAGTGCACGCTAGGGGCCTTCTTGATCTCGCTTGAGGGGGTGAATATTGTTCACCTCTAGTTGAAGACCCTCAGGCGACATCAAGATGTAGACAGGAATAAAAAACCTGTCCTTGATAAAGTGGAGTTCTCTATGTATCGTGTGCTTTTTTGTCACATGTACATTCACTCCATATCCTTTCATTTTTCCTAAGTCCCATAACTCCCACAAAAATTATCCAATCAATATGGCGGTATAGTATGCACATCTTCACATCATTACCAACAATCCTACCAAATATGAAAGCAATCCGTCAAGCGGTTACAGAGGAGTTGCAGTGACAAGAATAGGACTGACGGACCAGTCAAAAAGATTATACCCTCCTTCGTTGCGGGGGGTGTAGATATTGACTTTATGTCAAAGCTTCGTGTAAATTATGGAGTATGTCAGGTATTTGCCAGTGAACTGTTCATAGACACAATCCTAGGGGCATGTTATGGCAGAAATATGAAAGAAAACGAAATATTGTGAATGAGATTATACGCGCTGTTTTGTTTGACAAGACATGTGCGCACTTTTTGAAGNGGGGGGGGGGGGGGGGGGGGGTCATTTAAATTACAGAGGAACTGTCAAATTTTACAGACGCATCCGTTTGGTCGTTCTGCATGCTTTAGACTTACTTTGATTTCCAGATTTAGATATATAATTGGGTGTGTATTGTCATCTATAGTGTATTTATACATGCACAATAAAGCTATATGGTGCTGCGTATTAAATTATTATTTTATGATTTCTTATTTGGACTTCATTTTGCATGTTATGCACAATGGTTTGTGAAATATTAAAAAATTCAGTCGTTATTTGCTGTTGTAAGTTTTAAAAATAAACATGATAATTAAATGTTAAAAATGTGGTAATCATGCCTTTCAGGCTTTTACAGACAATTCAGTATTTTGTAGTGATTGCTTGCATTGTTTAACCATGTTAACACAATGAGTATTCTTATATTGTATTTTAATTGAGTTCATTATTTTTTCAGATGGTGTTGGAAGTATATGTATTGGTCATGTCTATAATTTTTGCTGACAATATAAGCTGTAGGTGAACTTCAATCTAGAAGTTGTACATATCTTAGTACATTTAGATGTATTAATCCATATTTTATGCTACGATCCATGTAGTTTTACAACATTATGCTACGATACCAGTAGTTTACAACATTTATGCTACGATACGTGTAGTTTAATACATTTTATGCTACGATATGAGTAGTTTACAACATTTAATATGCTACCATAGTAGTTTGCAACATTTTTGCTACATTTTGCGTAGTTTAACAGCATTAGTACTACATATCAAGTACTTATTATATTTCTTGCCACAACATGAGTAGTTATAATAATTTAATCTACTAATCAAGTAGTTTAATAAGTATTTCAGACACATGCTACATCAAGACATGTAAGAGTTTTACTTACATGTATTAAATCCTTTTAAATTAAATGGATTACCCAAAGCATGCTCTGAACATGTAGTTCATTTATAATTGCTGCGTTTCTTGTAGTTTTACATGCATGTCTATACGGGTTATTTCTTCATGTTTTGGTGAGCAAATACTTATATATTACTAGCGTTTACCATATAATGGCCCCGAAAAGGAGAAGTTCAACTAAACCAGCTGCGAAAAAAGCTAGAATGGATTCTGATTCAGTGGATATGTTAACGTTGACAATAACAGCAATTAAGAAATAGTGGCCTTGTCCCACAAGTGATGGATAATTCTCATTATGACGGAGAAACTTGTAATGAAATTCAACAAGCTGTTATTACTCCTGAGATGCCAATGATTCAATTGTCCATACAGGTTTCATCCGAAGCCAGCAGTACAGTTCCTACTTCCACTTCTCATCCATCCAGGTATAAACAAGGTACCTATATTTGCGTAATGTGCATCAAGACACTTGCCAACATACTCACCTGCTATTTCAAGTACCAATTGTAGTTATTCACACAATGTACATGATGTAAATAGTATTAGAAATTCTGAAGTGAATTTGCATTCTATGCATGAACATTATATGTTATTCGGGAATCTTCACAGGGGATACGGGTTCATATTCCCTGTCTGTGTTTTATGTGATATAGGATACAGGCAGGGAATATGAACCCGTATCCCCTGTGAAGCCCGAATAACTTTTATATTCTGCTAGAAGTGCCATAAATTTTCTTTTAAAAGCGTTTAAAAATTGTGATTTTGCTACCACGGGGATACGGTCTCATATGCCCTGTCAAGGGAACCAATCAAATTGCAGGATTTACCTGGATATTTCACTTCAGCAGAATATATAAAATTATTTACTTCTTTACCTACTTATAATGTTTTTTTCTCCAAATGTCAATACTGTCTCTCGGCCACAAACCTTAAGTGATGTAAGTGCCCATGCATTCATAAATGGGAACAACCCAGTTCTTCGGCCATACTCTGCTTCATCCTATAAGCCCTTAAACAGACCCCTGTATACAAAGGTTAATTTGCAGCTTAAAGAAAAATATATTTCTAATCAATACATTGATATGGCTGAAATTCTGGATGAACCCATTACAGGCGACGATGACATAATACCACTTGTTATGAACCGATTTGGTCAAGTTTGGGCTTGCCAGTCAAAAAAGTCCAAAAAGAGACTAACTATAGACATTTGCACGGATGCTTTCAGCATTTATTCCTCTGTATTAAGACGTGTAAATCCACGCAATCCCAATTTAGCAGAAGAATTGCCTACTTATATGTATTTCTTGCGAAATATTCATTAAGACAATGGACGATGTTTCGTTTAGATCGCAAAAAGCTGAATATACAATTAGATGGGATGAAATTGATACGTTTTTGTATCCAAAATCTTTACTACGCAAAGCTTTGAGTAGTATCAGGTCTAACATTTCTATTTGTTCAAATACAATTTTTCTCGGCTGCTTTTAGTACAATAAAGGAAAATATTGTGACGGATCTTGTTCGTTGTTTGGAAAGCCACACCCTAAAAAATCATGTAGAAGAGGTCAAGTCAGACGCACATTTTCAGTTGCCCCTCCAAACATGTCAGCTGGAACTCACCAGTCCAATAGTTTACCAAGAACAGCCCCCTCTGCTACCGTGCCACGTCCAAATCCTACTAAGACCCAAGCCAAATAGGTTACCTACATCAGTTATTGTCTCGGTGTTTGAAAAGTACTTAGATGGGTATAATGAACATTAAAAGAAATATTTAATTGACGGGCTAATTTTTGGATTTAGATTGGAATTGAAGAGGAAAGATGTTTTCAGTTTAGTTATAATTTAAAATCTGCTTTAGACAATCCTGATATTGTGAATGCCAAAATTCAAAAGGAAATCAGTCTGGGAAGGGTAATTTGTCCCTTTGATAGTGCACCATTGCCTAATCTCTTAAGTTTCTCCATTAGTTTAATACCCCAACAAGATTGCTACGCGTAGCTATGTCCCCCGCCGCTGCAGTTAAGCTGATCAAGTCCCATAACTCATGTAAAATTTTGCAATCAAAATGGAGGCAGGATATGATCAACTGCGTTACATGGCAAACAGCCAAGCAAAATTCCCCCAAAATCCCTTTATTGGATTTTGAGGAGATCTGTCCAAAATTCTTCCTATGTTGTAGTATGTATTAAGCCGATAAAGTCCCATAACTCCCGTAAAATTTGTCGACTCAAAAATGGCGGCATAATATGATCAAGTACTTAAGGTGGCAAACGTTCAAA
>MJUU01023420.1:118066-150374 GCA_002080025.1 Modiolus philippinarum
ATCGAATGGAATGCATATCATTCATGGTTCATGCTATTGATGATTTCCTTATTATTGAAAGATCGAAAAAACTTACTGTTCAAATAACTAAATACCGAAGTTACTGTGAATTTACTTTCTGCATATGCGCATTTCGACAATTTATGTCTCATCAGTGCAGATAAAATCTAAACATTTGGAAGACCAGAAACTCAAAGATGTTTAAAAACTGATAGAGAACGAATAACCAATATGATCTAAATGTAAAGCCAAAATCAGCTAAGGACAGAGCTTTGCATGAGGGAGATACTCCTTAGTTTTCAACAAAATTTCCAAAAATTTAGATATTGTAAGTTTCCAAATATAATCGGTTTTCGGGTCAGCACCGAAGTACTGACTACTGGGCTGGTGAAAATGTTCTTGTTTCATACAGCTGTGCCAAGAACTCTGTCTTCCCTTGTCTGCAGAAAAAAAAAACAGTTTTTCCCTCACGTGTTATTGAATTCTTGTGTATAACCTTAGATACACTAAAATTTGAATGTTGCTTGATCTACATTACAAGGTTTTTTTTTTTTGTAAAGACAAATGTAGTGTTAAAGTCTTTGTGGTCTACTTAATATTGCTGGTTCTGTAATCCAGCCCGGGAGAGCTTTTTCAAGAAGGATGATCAATTTGACTTGTCATGTTGGAGACAATCAAAACAAGAGCTGTCGCCGAATGGCAGCCAGGTATACCCCGCTCACTGAACCCTGAATCAATATGGCAATGCTAAGTTAAGTATGTGCCGACATAATACAAGCGTGGACACAGTACAAGTGTGGACACAATACAAGCATTGGCATAGTTGCAGTTATAAATTAAGTTACCGTCAACCTGGAAGTAGATGAGTTATGGACTTGAAAAGGGGAGACAGGATTAAACTAATCATACTTAAGCTTCAGACCAAATATCAAATCATTACTACATGCATAAGCAGAGAAATCCTTGACAAAAAATTTCAATCTATGGCTATAATGAGAAAAAATCAAAGTTATTATCAAAACAGGAAGTAGATGAGTAATGGACTTGAAATGGGGAGACATGATACAAATCATCATACTCAAGCTTCAGACCAAATATCAAATCATTACTACATGCCTTGATGAAAAAAAAAATCAATATATAGCTATAATGGGAAAAAAATCAAAGTTATCGCCAAACAAAAATTTCAATGTATGGCTATAATGAGAAAAAAATCAAAGTTATTGTCAAAACAGGAAGTTGATGAGTAATGGACTTGAAAGGGGAGACACAATACAACTCCTCATACTAAAGCTTCAGACCAAATATTAAATCATCACTACATACACATGCTGAGAAATCCTTGACGAAAAATTTCAATATATAGCTATAATGGGAAAAAATCAAAGTTATCGTCAAACAGGAAGTAGATGAGTTACGGACTTGAAATGAGGAGAAACGATACAACTCATTATACTAAAGCTTAAGACCAAATATCAAATCATTATTACATGCATAAGCTGAGAAATCCTTGACGAAAAATTTCAATTAGCTACATTTGTGTAATGAGAAAAAAATCAAAGTTATCGTCAGACGGGAAGTAGATGAGTTAGGGACTTGAAATGGAGACACGAACTTCAGACCAAATATCAAATCATTACTACATACACAAGCTTAGAAATCCTTGTCGAAAGATGTTCAGGGCGGACGTACAGACAGACGGACAAGGGTAAAACAGTATACCCCCTCTCCTACGGAACAGGGGTATAAATATATTTATATATTCTTACAGAGGCTAAGCTTGACATGCAATTATGGCCAAATTCAATGGAAGATTCATGTTCTTACAAGAAAACTTCCTCTCAAACAGAATCGTAGATTTATACACAGATGCTGCCAAGTCTTAACGTTATGCAGGTGTCTATGGTAACAAATGGTTTTATGGTGATTTTACAGATGATTGGAGAAATCTGAATATCATGACACTGGATATCCGATAGTATTAGCCATTGAAATTTGGGGGCCTTTATGGATAAATCATTCAAATTTATTCTTTACTGACAATGAGGCACTTGTGTCAGTCATTAACAAGCAGAGAAGTAAAGATAAACAAGTTATGTACATGGTGATACATCTGGTATTGAGGTGCTTGGAATTATACTCCTTAAGTGGCTCAAAAAACAAATTGGCTGATCTGCTTTCTCTGTTACAGGTAGACAAATTTGTGAAACTGACTCCTCATGCCCAGAAGATCCCTTCTCCAATACCAAAGAAGTATCTGCCGAAAAACTTTTGGAAAACCTTGGGATTCTAATGGATGCAGCCCTAGCTCCATCAGCAAAAGCTACATACAAACGTGCTTGGGATAAATTCAACAAATTTAATGTGTATTTCACAGGCTGTGAACAAAACCATCTATTAAATTTCAGACGTTGCTCTCTTTGTATCCCATTTGTTTCACAAAAAATTGCACAAAGTACAATTTTAACTTACTTGTCATCAATTGGATATTTTCATTAAATGCTTAATTGCATGACCCCACTCAAGCATTTCTATTTCAAAAACTGGTAAATAGGGTGCAAAGGTTAACGCCATCATGTGACACAAGGTTACCTATCACCATTCACATTTTGAATAAGTTGCTGGATTCTTATGAAAAAACTATGTTCAAAGCAATGTTCCTTTTTGCCTTGTCTGCATTTGCTAGAGTTGGGAAATTAGTTATATTAAAAGGAGGGAACTGCAATGCAAATGTCCTTCAGCTGGATGATGTATCACAGTTAGTTAATGTTAATTTCAAGCGTTTCAAACATCATTACTCTGGTTTGATTAAAACTGTTACCTTTTCTCATGGTGATGCTAAGATCTCAGCTGTGGCAATGTTTGTTGAATATTTATAACTTCGCAGCAAAGGATTCGGTCAATTGATTTTTGTCTTTAAGATGGTTCCCATCTCTTCCGTACTTATTTGATACAGCATTGCATAAATGTTTGTGAGTTTGTAATCTTGATAGTCCTAAATACTAGAGAAATAGTTTGAGCATAGGTGCTGCTTCTCTAGCAGTGGACAAAGGGCTCTCTGATGCACAGATTCGTTCAATCTAAAATGTAAGCACAGAAATAAAGAAAAGAATGACCAAAGTTTTTGTTTCATATATGAAATTCTTTGAAATAGTAACTGTGACTTGAAAAATGTTGGAATCTTTGTTTGGTATTGCAAACTTCATAAAAATTTGGCATCATGAACATTTTATTGCATTTTTTCTCTTCACTGGCATATGATGCAATTCTGAAGTTTATTCACAAGCTTCGTACGATATTTCCATATTGTGAATACATTTTTGAAAACATTATATGAATCTTAATTGATTACCGACTTAAACCATTTGTGATTTTTAGTTTTATTGGGTAATTTTTTGTCAATATCTTATCTTCAGTGGTGAATGATAGTCTTGAAATTCGTCAAAGCTTTGCATGGTATTGCAAACTGTATACCAAAAACTGTACGGTCCCTACACAGTTGTAGTTTTCCATCGGGCAACATTATTCCGCAATTCGAGTTACTCAACATTAATTAGCATTTCTCGTTAGACACCATTTATCCACCTTCCTCAACAACTAGCAGAAGTATATTAGCTCTACCATCCTTACGACTAATTAATACCACTTTAGGACCTGTTAATTATGTAACACAGACTTAACTAGCATGTAATCCTTTACATTATTTGGTCAATAGCATTTTTTATACAGAGCCAGCACTTACAGTCTCTTAATCAAGGGGTCTTTGTTATGGTCCTGTTATTGACCTTTCATGTGGTATTCCATTAGGTGCTCATACGTGAGAAAATATTGGCTTACGATTTTATTGATTTGGAACACTCCTTCCCACATAAGATATGGAGGACCCTTGGTCATCCACAGTAGCTCTAAGCAGTCTCATTATGACTTCAAAACCATTTAAATAAAAGGGCCCACTCTCCTTTTATGAATGGAATGAAGCGTTCAGAATTTATATGGGCATGTACCTGGAAAAATACTCCCCGCTAAGCCAAAAATATATTATAGTCCATTTCATTTGTCCACGATGTATACGATATTAGAAGAATGCGAGCATTCAGCAATCGTTTAGGTCATAAAAGAAAAATAATGATCTTCCTTGGCAGAAACCAATTGATGAGCATTTTACAAAAGCAACTAGCCCTAAAAAACAATTACACAGTTACAAAAGTAAGACTATTGGATCAAGCTCCATGGCTACAACGCCCTTCTTTGAAAACAAGGACAGGGATAACATCAGTGTAACAACACTGGAAAGTGTACAAGACGAGTGTGCACTTTCAAGCACATGTGCAAAGGCCAGCAACCAGAAATCAAATGTAACACCTATCTTACTCCCCGCAATCTCTGCGAAACCCAGTAATTAAAAGTGATCTATTGAATGATGAGTTGGAAGTCTATGAGCCAGTTTTGAGGGACTTGTTGGTATCAGACTTTACTTATAATTTAAAATTGGATTTTGGGGGTGGTCTTCCTAATTATATTGCTAAAAACCATAAATCAACCCTCCAAAATCGAAAAGCTAGATTAACATGCAACACGTGCCTGAAGCTGATGAAAAAGTCATAAACACAACATATGCATCACACGCTGCTCGCTGGTCAATGATAACGCACTAACAACGGGATCAACGTACTGATTCCAATCCTTGTTTCGCACAGACGACAACAGAAGTATATGGTATTTTAGATATCCTAGAATTTATAATAATATTGAAAATACTGCAACTCATAAAACGATTCAGGAACAACACAAGATCCCAAGTCATGTGTATACCACATTATCACACTAAATAAATAACAGGTAGTTTTTTTTAACTAATAAGAGCAGATTTTACTGGTGTAAAGGAGGTAAGCGGAAAGCATCGAGTCACATATAGTTCGGCATTTTATGACCCATAGGTCTCCCAATGTAAAGCAAATAAGAGTAACATAGATATGTCTTTATATAAGAATTTAAGATGAGTGATTAGATCAAGTTGAAATCCAGTGAGCAATAAATCAGATCTATCAGGACGAGAACAAATTAATTAATGAAAAGTAAACAGTTTAAATAAAAGAAAAAATAACAAAGGTGACAGGGACAAACGAAGCAAAGATTTTTGATTGCCCCTGGTAAATGGGCAGGTGCGGGGAATTTAACCCTCTTTACGAACCCATGTGAGTTGGCTCTCCTTTGAAAAAAAATTGAAGGAGTATATACTCCATGAAGAGTGTCTTCTCCACACGGTTAAGCTACATTGGTTCACAGTCGGACATTTTGTGGTATTGATTGACTACCCTGAACAGACAGGGGATTCTACTATCCACCACATGGGGACGCGCCCCGGTAGCTATGTAACCAACCGGAGCCCCTGAAAAACCGATTCAGGAACAACATTTTTTTTTAAGGAATCAAATAGAACTTCTGAAACTGTATAGTGCAAAGACAAAATTCCGACTGATTGATGTTTTACGCCAAATGCAGCAATATTTCATCTATATTGTGGCGAGAACTGTAGAGTATATTGAACAAATTTAATAAATACATAAAATATCTATATAAAACCATTTAGCTTTATACAAGTAAAAACAAATGTGTAAAGTGTTAATAAACATAATAGAAGAAATTTTGGTTTAACAGTAACAATACTAGATATTGGAGACTTATTTAAAATTGATCCATTTAAATCTTACTAAAAAATTGCTTTTAAAAATTGAGGAGTGTGATACTATGTCTGTAAATAGTCCGCTCTATGAATGTTCGAAAATTATTGATGCCTTCTGCTTTCATAGCCTTTATCCGAGAATAGACAAGCCAGATGAACACGCAAAACAATTTTTGAAAAAAATTAAATATATAATTAAGGAATTGATCTTATTGATATTGCAGGAATTTTTAGAGACCCGGATATCCAAAAACTTGTACCCGTCTATTTTGACAACCAGGTCTGCCTGCTATTTCCTTTTCTAATGAAAAGCCTACTAGAAACATTTTTTTTTTTCAATTCCTCTTCTTTTTCCTGTGATGCTGATTTCGAGAAAAACTACCCTAGCAGCTGAGAATGTTCCACCTTGCCATATCGCTATGATCCTTGCAGACATATATTAACGGGGAATCTTAACATCATTGAAGATAAAGAAGTTCGACAATTCTTTAAAAAAGGGCCTAAATATCGCCCACCTTCTAAAATAAAACTGGCAAGCTTGTATTGATATGATTAAAGACTCAGTTACCAATTATTGTAAAAAAATGGTGCAAACGAGAAAGTGCAGACAAACATGCTCTAAATTTGTTTAAAGATAAAATTATTACAAAGGTCACCAACAGAATAGATTTTTATAAAGATAATTATATTGAGTCACCTCCTAAGCTATCTGTAAAAAAAATTAAGTCAAAATTGAAGGATCTTGGTCAAAATTTGTGTTTGTACCAGTTCAGTTGACAAGGCTTCCAACAACGTTGCTATCGTTTGAAAGAAATATTATATCAATGTCCAATAATACGAATTGGACAAGTCAACAACTTCCAGACGTACCAATTTGGACGAAAAAACGTTAATCCAACAACATTATAAGGATACAGAAATGCTGAAAGTTCCACCTAAAGATGACACCTTGCCTACCATGTGCATGTACTTTTGGAGTGTTAAAAATTCAGTTGAAGTTTTGGATAAACTACAATCTACCTAAAGACCAGTCTCATCCGTCGACAGTTATGATTTTTCCACACTTTATACTACTCTTCCACATAAGTTGATTAAGTCAAAATTGGGACAACTTATTAAATGGTCTTATCAATTTTCTGGTCTTCAGTTCATTTGTTCTAAACAAAAAGCAAAAATATCATATACAATGATTATTGTTCCTGGACATGTGATGACATGATAAATGCGCTCAATCTTTTGTTGGACAACATTTTTGTTCGTTTTGGCAACACTATTTATAAACAGGTCATAGGTATTCCCATGGGTACAAATTGTGCACCGCTCATTGCAGATCTTTTTCTGTTCTGTCACGAACGACACTTCATGAAAAAATAGTAATGGTGCATTACATGATACCCCGCCACGTTTTGCAAAATTTCTAATTAAAAGGGGCAGAACTATGTGTGCCACTGAACCCAAAATTATACTTGGCCTGTGTTTTGTGGTAAACAATTAACATACCAAGTTTGAAGACAGTATGATATTTAACTCACAAGTTTTGAGAAGGAAATCCTAAAATTTGCAAAATTTCATTTTCAAGGGGCATAACTCCAGAACCCCTTGGACCCCTGAACCCAAAATCAAACTTGACCTGAGTTTTGTGGTAAAAAACTTGCATACCAAGGTTGAAGACCTTGTGTTATTTCGTTCACAAGGTATCAGTCGGAAACCCTAAAATTTGCAAAATTTCAAAGTTCCAAAGGGCATAACTCCAGAACCCCTTGGACTCCTGAACCCAAATTCGAACTTGACCTGAGTTTTGTGGTAAACAACTTGCATACCAAGTTTGAAGACCTTGTATTATTTCGTTCACAAGTTATCAGTCGGAAACCTTCGGGGGACGGATGGACGCACACGGACGGACAGACACACGACTGAGGGTATCACATAATACCTCGCCACTACGTGTGGCGGGGTATAAAAACTTCAAAACGGAACCATACAAAACAGTGATAATCTTATTTCTATTTTCAATAATAACAGCAGGTATATTGACGATATCCTTACTATTGACAATCCCCAGTTTTTAGATTTTGTAGACATGATTTAACCACAAGAGCTGAAATTAAATAAAGCTAACAATGATTCCAAATACTGCCCTTTTCTAGATCTAACTATCATTATTGACACTGGCAAAATAACTAAAATATATGATAAAAGGGATGATTTTGATTTCACTATTATTAACTTCCCTTTTCATCACGGCGACGTTCCTCTAGCTCCATCATACGGGGTGTACATTTCTCAACTAGTGCGATTCGCACGTGTTTGTTCTACCCTTGACGATTTTAATGAACGTAACCTTACTATCACAGCAAAACTTTTACCACAGGGTTACAGATTTCATAAGTTGTTAAATACCTTTAAGAAGCTTTATAACAGATATGAATATTTAATATCTGAATATGGCGTTCCTCGCAAACAGCTTATTATTAAGGGCATTTCAAATCCCCGTTTTTACGGTAATGATGTTAAAAAATGCCAGAAACAAATTAAAAATCCAGAAAAGCTGGGACGCAACTTATATTCTTTGCGTAATGGGGGATATTGACACGATACTCTGCTTGCATCCGTTAAATTAGCTTTGAGATCTAGTGACCTGAAATTTTTACATACATACTGGCCTCTCAATGATACTGCCGATGTCTACTGAAGTATATGGTTTTTTTTTTTGACTAAATCCTGCGGGAAGTTTGGAGTTTGTTTTTTCTTCCGTAGTGAGACAGTGTTCTACCAGCAGACTAGGCTCCTTTGGCTAGCAGATTAGCGGCGAGCACCCCTTGACCCATCTTTCAAAATTACGTATTGTCATATTCTCTCCTTTCAAGATTGTGGTCATGGAGTTAGTAGTCTACCTGTATTGGGTTTTATTCGTATGTTTACTGTACTATAGGGAAATGGGACAGATAAAGGGGAGGTTTGGGTACTCATAAACCGGTTTAACCCTACCGCTGGCTTTTGCTAGTGCCGGTACCAAGTCCGGCTATCCCCAGTTCCGTTTGTCATTTGTCTTATTTATGTCTTTCCTGTGTAGTTCCCTAGCAGATTGTGGCATGTAATTATAATTTTCAGCCATTGTAGGTGTTTCCTGTTGTCCCTTTTATTTCATGAAAGAAAAACTTCTTCCCTTCATTTATCATTTTTTCTCATTTTATAATCTCCCTAATGCAAAGCTCTATCCTTAGTTGATTTTGGTTTTACATTAAAAAAATATTTGTCAGTTGAAAACACGTTTGATATTATGGTCAGATGTTTAGATTTCATTTGAACTGAATACACATAAGTTGTCGAAATGGCCGTATTTAGAATCCAAATTAAGATTAACTTCGATATTTTGTTATTTATAATTGACAGGCCACGATTTTATTTTCTTTGTAACTTCATTAGGGGACGAGCAGATCTAGGAAAATTCGATGAAGTTTTGATTGTCCGTCTGCTTGAAACTGTCAGTTATGTTCAGAACGAGGATTTTTAAGTCATTATTCAGAAAGAGACGCGGCTTTTAACACATGTATCGTTTTAAGTAAAAATTATACTTTCTATACAAGATAATGATATCTTTTACAGAAGACTTTAAACTATTTAATGCTACAAATTGGTTTCTAATGAACTTTGCCACAAATGCATGAAATATGGAATTTTTTGTTAGATCATAGGTTATAAGAACAAAATAGGTTTTTCATCAGGATTCCACATTAAGGCTGCAATTTTTTGCAAATTCTGTAGAATGAAAATGAATCTATGTGTGAAGAAAGACATATTTATATTTTAGAGATAAATTTGTTTATGGCAAACAATTGTTTTATCAAAACTACGGCAAAAGGGAATTAACTCATTTTGACTTTAAATGATAACTGGTACATCGAAGGGGGTTGACCCAGTTCTTGGTATTGATTTTTGATGAACAGTTTTGGCGTTACTGCGCTTGCTTCTTCATTGTTGACAAAATTCTAGAAGGAAAATTTTTCACCCGTTGTAAAACTTTTATAGTGGCTACAGATACGTAAAGATTTGAGATAGAGCGACGAATATTTTAATCTGGTAAATAATACATACATTACACAACGTTTGATATACAAATTATGTAGTTTGCCTGGGTTTTTAAGACCAAAGACGGTTTAAAAGACGGTGTTCATTTTAATGGTTTTGGACTTAAAGAGGTACGGGGTTCTGAAACCTGTCAGATTGAATTTTCCTGGCTTATACTTTGTAACTAGATCATACAATAAATAAAATATAAAATGGGGGTCACAGGTCATATAAGAACTAAATCCGACATTTAAAAATCAGCTATTTTGGTTGAAATGCTAGGGAAAATTAGATAATTCCAGACTTCACTAATCGATCAAATTGATAATCGATCATTTATCAATAAAAATCGAATGGTAATCGATTGATTAGTTCGACTAATCGAACATAATTCGATCAAACTCTCTGAGGAGTTTGAACGATGATTTTGATTAGAGATTTAGGATTGATTTCTGATTGATTAATGATCAGTTGTTCAATAATACTACATTAACATAAGCCATCTGAATTGTTTTATCATATTTTGACTAACCAATCAACATAACTGTTACTGATGGTACTAAACACTGTCTGAAGATAAAGGAAAATTTCAGTGATCACTTATCGATCACAAATTTCTAATCAAAATCATCGATCAAACTCCTAAGAGAGTTTGATCGGTAAATTTTTGATTAGTTGTACTAATCAATCGATTACCGTTCGATTTTTATTGATACGTGATTATCAATTTGATCGATTACTTAAGTCTGGATAATTTTAACAAAATTTGAATTTATTTAAGTAACATTAGATATAATTTGGTAATTAGCTAATATACTTGCCTTCGATATGCATGAAAAAAAATTCGGGGTCATCAAACTTATTTTTTAATCAATGACGAAAAATTATTTCTATACAAATTATCCGTAATAAATTATTTCTATACAAATTATCCGTAATAAATTATTTCTATACAAATGATCCTTAATAAATTATTTCTATACAAATTATCCTTAATAATAGAACACGACTTTGCTAAAAAGGTACAATATTTTGCATTCTTACCCCAAAGTGGCATGTTTGATCAAATCTTAGTATTACAAGACAGCGAAAATCATTTTGCCAACATTCCAATAGTGAATTCCATTTTTTGTCAGATGGGCAAGAATGATGCGCTGTTTTTAACTCACGTACTACCTTAATAAATATTTTCGTAATATCTTTGGGGCCATTATACCGTCATTTATCACCATTCTTATGTCAAAGTATAATCTTCACTTTTGAAGTTGCAGTTCCAAACTAAATTCATTAAGATGCATTTAACATTTGATTTAGCGTTGATTAAATTAGATTAGTTATATAGTTGTTTTCCATGATTTCGTAGATTGTAAATTTGTTTCACGTGTTACGTCTTAAGTTGGTTCATTCAAATTAACATATAGCTACATGTATCCAAAATACTGAAGTACATGCAGTATATCAACACAATTCATTTTAGAATTAAGTCGAGTCGGGCTAAATGAATCGAAAAATTAATCATTTGAATAAGTTGGAATCAGTACAAACCTATAATAAATGGGTTATTTGTATAGATTCAAAACAATGACGTCATTTTTCCAATAGTAAGTATATTGGACAGGTAAGTATGTGAGAATTGTCATCCTCAATTTTGAAGATGAATAAGAATTTTGAACAGGTAGTATATATGAGGGGGAGTCGGAGGGGGTCTGATCCCAGAATCCAGACTTTATTTTTTCTAAATCCCGAACTACAAAGAAACTTAAGACTGATGAAATCCCGGGCTTAAATCATGAAAATCCCGAAATCCTGAGCTTAAAAACAGCTTATCCCGACATCCCGAAAAAGGGCCGGCTTCCCCTCTATATATAGGAAAAACACAAATATATAATTCCTATTGCTATGGACAAGCAGAAAACCCAATGGCAAGTTACTACAATCTATATCGCTTTCTTTATTAAACAAATGTAATGAAAATATATATAAATGACATTTTAATTACAAATAAAAAAAAATAGAATATAATTTAGTTTCTGCATATGCGCATTTCGACAACTTATGTCTCTTAAGTGCAGATAAAAAAAAACGTTTTGAAATACATATACCGAAAAATGTATATATGTATACAAATCAATGGACGAAAGAAATCATTGCAAGGTAGAGATATGTTTACCCAGTCATCTTCTTGTATTGCGACTAGTTTTGATTCTATGTATAACCATGTTTTACAAATGTATGTATTTTAGCATTATAGAAGTTTTTACGAACAGTTTTATTCAGTTCGGGAGAGGTACAAATTCGTACACGTGTACGAATTCAATAACGTTCACAAATTCGTTAACATCATGTTTGATAATTCGAATATTTTCATCAAGAATATGCATTTTCATCTGATGCTCAGCATCGATATCTGTAAATAGTCTTTCGGGTTACTTCCTTTTCGAGTTTTCTGTGCGGGAAATTTCGAATGTGATCTGAGCTTTCTTTCAACAATTGCAATAATACAAGGTAAGAAGTCCTTTCAATATTAAAAGTTTTACGTTAAATTTGAATATTTTACGAAAGGATATGGAGTATATGAACATGAAACCATCACACATATGTTAACTCCAACTGCAATACTTTTAATGAGCTGTATGGCCATTTCGGAAATTTATTCCTCATCAGCAGCACTAGAACCCAAACAAAGGAAATCCATAATCTCAAAAATGATTAAAATGCATAAAACCAAACGAAATCCGAATAATCAATAATATCAAATAAAACTAAGGACAAAGGTACGATGGAGGGAGTTAATCACAGAAAGCTGTTATTCGTTTTGAAAGATCCAGGTTTTCTTTGTTTATATTCCCCTAGAATAGATATTTGATCACTTGATGTCTCATACCACAACTGGTGCATTGCTGCCTTTTCTTTTGAGGATAACATGTAGCAAGCCTGGTACAAACTTTCTATAAGATTTCTGCTTTCCTAACCTTTAACATTTTATGGACACCAGTCTCTGCGGGACCATCTCAATAATGTAATTGTTGATTTAATAATCATTTTTGATATGAGTTTCTACTTTTTTTTCAGATGACATATGAATAGTACGAGCAATTTTGAAATGAAACTGCCGAAGAAAAAATAAACAAAGGACAGAAAAGAAAGACATAAACTATATATCAGATGGGTTTTTAAAACTTGCTGTAAGAATTTTTAAAGCTGTATATTTAATAAAAAATAAAGGTCAAACAAATTTCCCATAGGCCCAAGTTGCACAGAGGGCAAACAAACGTGAAAAACTAAAAATGCATGGGAGTTCCCGGGAACATATGTGTCGCCTGCACTATATATATATATATATATAAAATCCTGTTCTGTCATATAAAAGGCCAAAGATAATCAGAAAACCAGAGGATGACATGCTCCCGTGCAAGGTTGAATCAAATTGGGATTTTTTAGTAATATTTGTGTCTGTAAGACACATATGATGCCCCCGCAAAACACATGTTATTCTAGTTTGTACAGATTAACTATGTGCCCTCTTTTACTAAATCATTTTTAAAATCATTAAAAGTTGAACCATGTATATTTTTGAAAAAAATGAACCGAAATCAAAATACATACCACATGCACATCTTCAATATAGGTACAAATGAACTGCAAAATAAAAGCTCCCTAGCATCAAAACTCTAGGAGGAGTTGGTGGACAGTCTATCTGTGTACCCTCTATTAATAATTCACCCAATAAAGTACTAAGTTCAACATTGTGTATTTTTGACAATCAAAATCCTTACCACATGCACATCTTCAATATAGGTACAAAAGATCTGCAAAATAAAAACTTCCCAGCATCAAAACTGTAGGAGGAGTTGCGTGGACAAACAATGTACCCTCTATTACAAAATCACCCCAAAAATGACTAAGTTCAACAATGTATATTTTTAACAAAAATCCACCAAAATCAAAATCCTTACCACATGCACATCTTCAATAAAGGCACAAATGATCTGCAAAATAAAAAACTTCCTAGCATTACAACTGTAGGAGGAGTTGCGCGTACCAACTATGTACTCTCTATGAAAAATCACCAAAAATGACTAAGTTCAACAATGTATATTTTTGACAAAAATGCATCAAAATCAAAATCCTTATCACATGCACATCTTCAATATATGTACAAATGATCTGCAAAATAAAAACTTTCTAGCATAAAACTGTGGGAGGAGTTGCGCGGACAAACCATGTACCCCCCCCCCTCGGACGGACGGATGGGGTAAAAAAATATGCCCCCAACTTATCGTCAAAATGTATGGGCACATCTACAGTATATTTCGATGCATTCTGCATGTTTGGTTGGAAAGTACCAAGCGGTTTAGGAGGAGTTGCCTATAATTAAGGCATACCCTTAAGACTCCAATTGGCTAAAATGACAAAGTCCAAAGATAGCTACAAAATCTGATAAAAATCAAAATTATATAAAATGAGAAACTAAATGCATGGTGCACATCTACAATATATATCGAAGCTTTCTTGCAAGTGTGGTTGCAAAGTACTTAACGGTCTAGGAGGAGTTGTGGATAATGGTCGTATACCCTATGACGCCAGCAAGTTATAATGACAAAGTCAAAAAAATAGATGAAAAATCTTGTTAAACAGAAATAAAGAATAAACTAAATGCATGTTGCACATCTACAATATATACTGAAGCATTCCTGCAAGTTTCGTTGGAAAGTAACAAGATGCGGATAATGTAAAAATTTTGGAGCCATAGACCGACGGACGCAAGACGACGGATAGTAATCCCTATGTGTCGATCCTGCACTAGTTGCAGGCGACACAAAAACAAATGCATGACATCCGATTATAACCCAGAATAAATCTGGAAGAGTGAACTGTATCTGTTTTTTTAAATTTATTGGTAATAAAAAGATTTTTGTCAGAAAATTTCATAACAGTAGTGATCAGTCAGTAGTTATGTATACCTTATCTGCAGTGTAAGCTGAGAATGGTATGTCCATTCAGGTTGTTTGTCAATGGTAAATGTCTTTTTATTGAACAATCAGTGGCGAGAGAGCACTAGCTGGACCTCACACGTGCGTGTGTGTTTCAGCACCTTGAAATGTTCTCGATGTTGACGGATGTTAGGTAATTTATGAAAATCTTGTTATATTGATTGATTGATTGAATATTGTTTAACGTCTACTCAGCAATATTTCAGCTATATCAAGACAAGAACAAGTTTGTTGATAAATAATCACTTTGGGGTATGGAAATGGCCATGGGACGGGAAATTCTGACTGCCACTGGAAAAGTAGGGTGAAATCGTCAAGGGCGGGGAATTTAGCCTTGTAGCCGATCACCTACGGACCACCCCAAAAAGAGCTTGCTACAAGGGTTCTTTAACGTGCAGGAAGCGTGGCATTTCTTCTAACACGTGGACCTGAGTTTACATCCCATCCGAAAGATGGGTTGTGTATTTATTAATCCCGCACAACCACGGAATGGGTCCTATTTCTATATCCCGGGACCCTCGGGGTCAGCCTCCGTTTAGGAGGGGTCACACCCCGCAAGCCGGAGATACTGGGTCCTATTTCTATATCCCGGGGTTCCCTCGGGGTCCTCTGTTAGGATGGCTCATACTCCAAGCTCAGAGGATGCTGCGGGCCTATTCTTCAGCCGGGACCGCGCACGGCGGAAAATCTTGTTATAAGGCTCGGACATAAAAGTTGGATTCTTTAGCCTAAAGGAACGTACAGAAGAAGTTGGAATACTACTTTAAAGGAACGAACAGAATCTTAATGTCTTTCCCTCTGCTTATCTCAGCCTGCAAAGCCCTTCCACAAAAGCCATATCCGGTTGACCCGGAGGTATCAAGGCAATTCTCCCAATGTTTGACAAGCAATATCCTTTTTATCCGTTTCGCATGAAATAAATCTTCATTGGATTAAGAATCTTTTATATTTTCGGTGATAAATTACCGTCACCTATACACAAAAATAAAAAGGAGACGTTCGAAAAAATACGGAAACTAGGTCACTGAGCCACCATTTTGTATAAATTGTGACGTCATAAAAGTGCCTAGGAACTGGAAGACGAATGTAAACAATGAGAGGTTCTGCAATGAAAAAAAACTGACTTTATTTCGATTTGCTAACATTGTTCGATCAAACAATTCTAAAATTTCAGAACGTTAGACGACAAAAAATATTGTGAAGTCATAAAATAACTACAAAACATTTCCAATTTGTAAAATAATGAATGAACATCATTTCCCGCGGAGCCTTGAGAGAATTTGACACAAAACGTATTAAATTATTGTATAGAAATAAGAGATAAAAGACGATAAACAAGTTATCTGAATATTGTAAAATATCATGCCGCTCGCCAGAATATGAAGCTTGGGGCGCGCACTTGGGGCTCGTTCGTTGCGCTCACTCCCCCCTGTGCTACATATTCTGGCTCACGGGATGATATTTTACGATATTCAGATGTCAAAATCCAGATAACATATACTACTCAGAAGGTATAGGGCATCTATAACACCTTTTTACTTTATTTACCATTGTGATTGATGGATTGGTAGTTGTTTAACGCCAACTTCAGCAATATTTCAGCCATATCATGGAGTGAAAACATAATGATAATATTAACATAAATAATTAATAAAATAGTCATTTCAAACATAAGGCTCTGTACAAATAAAAAACAATTTCTAAAAACATAAAATCGTATAATAGACAATTTAAGATAAACAGATCAGATTTGATGAAATTTAAAAACTGGACAATATAAACTTATAATACTATACATTTTCACAGCTTTTAAACATTGAATAATTTTGTCGCCTGCGACGTTTGTAAATAATTCTTAAAAAGAATCAGCTGTGTAAAATACACGCCATGTGTCGGTAACATCGACACAGTCAAATAAACATACCGTATTGTATAAGCACTATTACAATGAATATACTAATCAATACAAATCTCTGTTAAGCATTATGGTCCCCATGGTATTAATTTTTGGGCATTCATTTATTCATAGATTATAGTCTTTTGCGTTTCAATAACGCAGGCTCGATTGGTATAATTTGGGATTGGACGGTACAGAAATTCAGGTTGAATTTGCTGGTTTGCGAGGAGGTACCTTACGCCCAGGACCAAAAATTAGCGAATTTATGAGTATTTTACACATATTCAACCCAAATACTGTTTTAATGCAGATTGGCGGTAATGATCTCTCGCTGGAGAGTAAACCCGAGAAATAAGCAAGAGACATATTATCGTTTGCCGATTACGTCATTACAGGTTACAACGTAGGTGACGTGATCATATGTCAATTGATCCCGAGATATTCCGAAAGGTCAGGTAAGGATTACAACGAGAAAGTACACAAAATCAATAAACTTTTGGATATCTTGTCATGGGATCGTAGCAATATCACCTATTAGAAATATAGTGGCATGTGGCAAGACACTAAATCATTATTGAGAAGTTTGATATGGTTCAGTTGAATAACGCAGGTATGAATAGACTGCAGTCGGCAGCTCAGAACGATCGTAAATCGTAAATATAACGTTAATGTCTGCACTACTATATTGAACATTTCAGTATTATATCGTTAACACCGTGATTGGTAACAATATCCGAAATACCATTCATTTTACTTTTAACTCTTTACAATTTCGACATATTATCAATATACATTTTTGTACTTGTACCCATTATATAAAGCACATATTTATCCTAATTAATGGTCGAATTATTTTCTAGCACTTATAACATTCATATCATTTATGGTTGGTTGCAGCAAAACAAAACAATGTATTTTCAGTTGTGGCACCTATCACAGGTTATACATTATTCATATACATATATATCACGGTTGGTTTGCACATACAAAAAAAATGTATTTTGCGACTTGTGTTGAACTCTCACTCTAGACGGTTGTGTCACATTTTTTCCTCGGGTTGATGGGAACAACATTTGATTATCTAATACATTATGCACTACCAGTATTTGTATATAACTTAAATTTTGTTTCGTTTATATTAAAGATGCCTAGACAGAGAGCAAGAGCACGAAGAAATTTGGGTTAACTGAAAATTCTATTCTGCAGTCAACAGTTAACCATGCAGCAGTTGTGGCGACCGAAAACCGCAAGCTATCGGCAACTGACAATCAAATTTCAGTTACACAACCAACCGCAAGCCAAATTGCAGCATCCATGATTTCACAACTTAAGGAAGCTGGGCATCAAATTTGCAGTTCCGATGGCAACCCTGTCCAACATAACCTTTCATCAAACGCTACATTGAGTCATTTTTTGAATGGACAACTGTACCATGAGCAATTCGTATCGTCTAGTCAGTCTCAAAACCAAATCCAGCAATCAGGTCTAGTGTCGCCAGTTATATCAGATCTGAATTGCTTGCCGGACATCACAACATCTGTAAATGCTTCAGAATTATCATTAGCCCTAGGTGACAACAATACTGAATTGTGAAATACAGCCACTTACATGCTGAATAATACACTGCCTTTAGAGTTTAATGTTAGTGATAAAGTTAGAAAGGATATTGTGACAGACAATTACATCGATTTGGCTACCCTTTCACTGAAACGCTGGTGATGCTTTACCTGCATCTCGAAGGAGAATATATCCAACTGTTAGAGCGACACCTCCTCTTCCAAAAACCAAAACAACAATTACCAAAAGATAACAGATAGTTTTCAGAATATTTGGGTAATCTAGCCAAAATCGTACCAATATATCCAGTCAGGAGCATGATATCAGATATCAAAAATGGTCTGGGTAATTATTTCCTGGTTTTGATAATGTTATGACCTTTTTTCTAATTATGTTTTATGTCTCTAGAATTCAATTCTTAAAAGGATTTGCACAAAAGTTTCGTAGTTTTGAACAAAAGAGGTCTAACCTTCAATTGTTTAACAAAAAACCGAAGTGACTGTTAATTTTATCTGCATAAGGCCATTTCGTGACATTTTAGTGAAAGATGAATAATTACATTATTATACAAAAACACACTTTAAAAAAAAATTACCAATGACAACAATACAGACACTTGAAATTGGTGTGAAATACTAATTGTATATGTTAAAAATGTGGTAACTAAAGGGGTTATAAACAAACTAATTTTGATTATACCCCTGACTGGTAACAGTTGTATCTCATTCAATATCATTTACATCATCTGTCATGTCAGAAATAAATTGGGCAGTGTGAACATCATACAATTCTTCATAACACTGTACAACGCATTTTTATTGGACTTAAAACATTCCTTTCAAGAAGTCTATATGCAGCTTGTATTTCCTTATCAAAAAATTCCGAAATAAGTTTCTCATATTCTTCTACAATTTTTACTGTTAGCCCAAGTTTTTATATCATTAAATTTGTCATCAGCATCATAAAGGGCACCGCCCCTTGTGTGTCTCAAAAACAAAAGGGAGCTTCGTTTGGTCGAGACCAACCTTGAGTATCAAAGTCATATAAATCCCTTAAGGCAATTTTAATTTATCGTACGACATAGAGCTAATTCTCAAAATATGCACTTTTTCAAATAAAAACGAAGTTTTTCCCCAAAAATCATTTTCAGATTTTCTTCAAAAACGAAAGGGAGCTTCCTTTGGTCAAGTTCAACCTTGAGTATCAAAATCATTGAAATCCCTGAAGGCAATCTTTAGTTATCATACGACATAGAGCTATATCTAAAAATATGCACTTTTTCAAATAAAAACGGTTTTTCCCAAAAATCATTTCCAGATTTTCCTCAAAAATGAAAGGGGGCTTCCTTTGGTCAAGCTCAACCTTCAATATCACAATCTTTAAAATCCCTGAGGGCAATCTTCAGTTATCGTACGACATAGAGTTAAGTCTCAAAACTCAAAATATGCACTTTTTCATATAAAAACAAAGTTTTCCCAAAAAATCATTTTCCAATTTTCCTGAAAATGAAAGGGAGCTTCCTTTAGTCAAGTTCAACCTTTATATCAAAATCAAAAAAATTCGTTGAAGGCATTCTTGAGTTATCGTACGACATAGAGTTAATTCTCAAAATATGCACTTTTTCATATAAAAACGAAGTTTTTTCCCCAAAAAACATTTTCCGATTTCATCAAAAACGAAAGGGAGCTTCCTTTAGTCAAGTTCAACTTTGAGTAAAAAAATCATAAAAATCGGTGAAGGCACTCTGGAGTTATCGTACGACATAGAAAACGCTGACGGACAGGCTGATTACTATAGGGCACCGCCATTTCATGGCGGGCCCTAATAAGGCTGCATCTTTGCCATTAAAACATAACTTTGGTGCAAGTTGACATGAAAGGGACAAAATCACAATGCAGTACATCTACAGATGAAGATGTTAGTGGAATTTTGCAAGACATGTGATTGTGTAACAACTGATCTGAACATTTGAATTTACCTTTCATGGCTTAATACATGCGTTGTTGGATCTTTAAGAAAGCTGATTTTCGAATGTTTTAGAGGTTCGTTTTTCCAATCAGATAAGCTGACTTTCGAATATTTTTAGAGGTTCGTCACACCTACTAGACGTTTTCCACTCAGATAAGCTGATTTTCGAATGTTTTTAGAGGTTCGTCACACCTACTAGACGTTTCCCAATCGTATAATGTAGGAACACCTGGAAGTAGTAGTTGTTTGAGAACTCTGTTATAGTGTTCCATAATGTCCCCTCCTCCACTTTTTGTTTCATCCCCAGACACTGAAAACGATTCATTTTGAGTTATATAATCATTAATTTCACATGTTGCTCGGAGTTGCAAGTCTCCAACAATCAAGTTTTATAGATCCTGTGTTTCCTAACAAAGAATAAAGTTGATGCTACTTGTCTACCTGCTACAATAAATGTAGAAGTTTTTTAAACTTTGCTACTAATTAGCACTTAGTTCCAAGGAACATGTTGAATATTAAGTTATAGATACTAAAAATTATAACATGGATTTACTACATTACTTCTCCATTGTACATATTGTGAAAGAGCAGGCTCATGCCTATTCACCATTGGATATAAATTATGAGCGATTCCGATGCAAATGAATGCAAAATAATAACAACAATTTGCCATGATAAATAACTAAATACTGAAGTTACTGTGAATTTAATTTCTGCATATGCGCATTTCGACAACTTATGTCTCTTCAGTGCAGATAAAATCTATACGTTTGGAAGACGAGTAACTCAAGCTGTTTGAAAACTGATAGAGAACAAATAACCAATATGATCTAAATGTGAAGCAAAAATCAGCTAAGGACAGAGCTTTGCATTAGGATGCTCCTTAACTTTCAACAAAATTTACAAAAAATTAGATATAGAAAGGTCCCAAACAGAATCGGCTTTCGGGTCTGCATCGAAGTACTGACTACTGGGCTGATGAATCAATCGGGGACTAACAGTCCAAAAGCAGGGGCATCGACCCAGTGGTAACAAATAACTAAATACCTAAGTTACTGTGAATTTAATTTCTGCATATTCGCATTTCGATAACTTTTGTCTCTTCTTTTTTATTAAGAGATAAAAAATTTGACTGAAAATTTGTTTGAAGCAATAACACAATTACACATAAAATTCATCAAAAAGTTCAATTGGTATGTTTTCTGCCTGGTATTTGAAGTCCGCATGCTTTGGTAATTTCAATGGCTCGGAGAATCTCACTTTTTTGTCGGGGCATCTCCATCTGTAGGTTGTTGTCATAACATCTTTTCTGTCCACCACTGGAACAGGTTGCGCGACATACTGTCGGGGCTGACAGCTTCTGTTCTTGGCGCATATACTGCTTTTGAATGCTGCAATAAAACAAAATAACTTAAAATATTACTGAAGGTAAAAATCCAGAAAGCGAATTATTTTCGATTTTGTGAGAGATACCGTTCGAAATTTTGTTACTTTGTTATTTACTTACTCCACAAGCAATGTTTCTTAAGGGTAAATCTTTTCACTTTTTACTATTGCACAGATTAATATCGTAGATGCTGTAGTCTCGCTAATTCATCGACAAAAATTTAGTGAACAACAACACCATAAACCTAAAGCGTTAGCATTGTTAACCCTCAATAATGTGGACTCCCACTACCATCTTTAAAAACTGACAACCTTTGTTATGTAAACCTATTTGTGAAATGATATCAGCATTAGGCGGAAATCAGGTTTTTTGTTTCTTTGTTTTTTTTTTCGTTTGGAAGCAGTGTAGCTACAATTTTTAAATACATTTATAAATAACACAGAACAAGTTGGCCAAAAATATATGTCAGAAAATAAAAATTCTTACCTTTTCAAATTCAGGTTTTAATGTATCCATCGCTTCTTTAATTTTCAATGATTCTTCCAACTCGTCACAACCAAAGAAAATCCTATTTCCTTTATACTTTGGTCTATTATCATAAAGACTGATGTAGAAATATTCTCCACCCTTGGATAATACAGCACACTTTTCTCTACCAAACTTCGCTCTTATTTCAAAGGCCCTGCTTTGTTTAACAACTTTTGCCAGTGTTACTTGTCCCATATTGTACTTATGGACTTAGGGTGTAATGCGAGAGAATTTAACGAAAGTCTGTTTTTATAAAAGATAACTTCATGCACGTTTGTACATGTCAAATAACCAAAATTTCTATTGGTCATCGAGTCGCATCCATCTATCTCATTGGGTAAAAATTTTCAATTTCGTTTTTCATTGGTTATAATAAAAATTGCACATGACGTGATATAAACAACTTTTGTGCCTTGTATTTTCTTTTGTTATAACATGGCGTAGTGAAAACAACTTTTGGGCTTTGTAATTTCATTGGCTATGATAAACTAGGTCAAAAACATCTTTTGCGCCTTCCTTTCTAGGTGAGTGGCAACATTTGTTTAAACTTTTGAACCTTTTGTTCTACATGATAGCACCTGCTTCAGTTTAAACTACCATTTCCCCTTTTAGGTTCTTCCTTTAATTGTTTGATGTGATTTTCATTTGCATGAAGGAAGTCACAACTCTGTTAAACATCAAAGTTTTCAATTTGTATATCTTTAAATTGTGCTTCTTTCATGGCTTTATGACTTTTTTTCTTATGTAACAGTCCCTTTTTCATTTTCATAGAGAATAAATATGCTTTGAATAGTGTTCTGGAAGGATTTTTTCCATGATTGTAGTGTTTAATAATTTTTTACTCATGTCTAGATCTCTTCTTATACTCATAAAATTGATTCAAATTCATTACCGTTTCATTATTTAGGGGGTTACAATGGGGGGGGGGTCTTTCCCGAAAGCTCGAACTCCTCATAAAATAGATTAAAAAGTCACTAAAACAATTTTCTGTCGCGGGGTATTTTTCATTTTTTCCTACATCACATCCGTTCCCGTTTTCACGTACTCTTTTGTGGTAATCCAGCTTTCCGCTTACATAAAAAGATCAATTCCATTAGGGGGTGGATTTTTTTTGTCGGGATGCCGGGATTGGATGTTTTTAAGTTTGGGAAATCGGAATTTCTACAATTTAAGCCCGGGATTTCAGAAATAATTGTCCCGAGAATCGGGATTTCATCAATTTAGTTATAATCAAGTCGGGATTCCGGGATGAGACCCCATCAAACCCCCTCCCATTAAAACCTATCGAGATCCCACTAAAAAGTAATACTCAATATATGTATTGATCAATATAAGTATCAAGGTCACAATTATTTCAAGTTTTCAGCAAAAACAAAGTTAAAAATTGACGCACCTTTTAAAATTTCTGGATATGCACTATCTATAAACAAAATTGTTCCATGGGAGATAACTGATAAATGACTAATAAAATGATTTGGATTATCGCTCTTTGTTTATTGTTATATACATACAATGACCTTGTTCGTGTTACGAAAGGAATTTCCCAGAATGCATTGCTTTGTTATAAAATTGGAGAAGAGAACACACTGACGATGACGATGTGGTTTATAATTATAGTCCTATGCTTGTTTACCTTAGTAGCGAGTTGTGAGTTTCAGCTATCACCTACCACATGTAGTGGTGAGACAGATTTATCTTTTCGGATAATTAAGTTGAATTGTGTATTCAAACCAGGAAATCACTATATATTTGATGGCAGTGACAACAAAAATTACCTCTGTGAAAACTAACATTTGATACGTTCAACAGAGATTCATCCTTTATTATCAAACACAAGGGACAGTTAGAAAGAGTGGCCGTAGACCACGGAAATCTGGATTACTGCACATGTTTTATTGGACCATCTGTTGAAGTCGTAATCGAAGGTGGCATTTGTGTAAGTATTTCTTTTCTTTCATATTTTTGAAACAGGATCGCATTTTTTCTTGAATTTTTGACTCATTAATTTGATTTGCACTGAAGAGACATAAGTTGTCGAAATGGTCATATGCAGAAACTAAATTCACCATAACTTCGCTTTATTTTTGTTATTGGCATAAGACTTGTTTGTTTGTTTCGTACATCCCTTCGGTTTAGAAGCCTCGCCATTTAACATAATATAAGGTGTACAGAAGAACATTTGACAATATTCACCAGACATGTCACTGTAAACATTGCAAAAACTTATGTAACAAGTTACATTTGTAGAAACGGTAGAGTTGTGGAAGCACAGATATATTTTATATTAGTTTCTTGAATATATGACTATATAATATGTCTATGGAGAATTCAAAGCAGTAATAAATGTTTCAAAGACCGAAGTCAAAGTGTACTTCTACAGATGATCCACTGTGGATAAAAAGACAACACTGAAGACAATTGTTACTTTCCCAGTTTGATACATGTATGTGTATATTTTTAAGGTACATGTATTAGGTCAAAAACAGAATTTTAGCTTGTGTTGTTTATAAACAGACTTTGTTACTTCTTCAATCCTAGCAATATATCTTTAAAAAGGTTTAAAGAACAAATGAACATTTATTGGCACAAGACCAAGAATAAACAAATCATTAACAAAATGAAAACTGGAGCAATGTTTTAACAGCCAAATGGTTTGATCACATGTAACATCTAAATTTTTAGAATTATGTGTAGAAAAATAAATTTTCGACAGAAAATTTAGTCAAAATGGTTCATCTACCCACCATTATCCATATATTTTTTTATCCCATATCGAACAGCATTATGTTAACTTGTTGTCTCAAATACATAATCTCTATTCAAATGATTATATTACTTTCAGATTCCAACCATGGACCGGACAGAAACATCAACCCTCACAATGACAACAACAACCACAGTGACCAATACAAAATTGCTAACAACAGCGACAACTACTTTGGATACAACTAAAACTACTTTGGATACAGCTAAAACTATTTTGGATTCTCAGATCAATGTTGTATATTTAAATTTATTTAGTCATTTTAAGAATTTATATTTATTTATGATATATACATCAAAACAGGTTTAGAGAATCTAAACAATTTAATATACATTGTTACCAAGGTCCTTTTAGTCATATATTCATTCAGCAGTAATCAATTTTGTTTGTATAAGTCCTTTTTGTTACCAAGGTCTTTTGATTCACTTTTATTGAAGTACATCATTTTTCTAAAAAATAAAAAAAAAATCATAAATGATAGCATTGCAGTCATATTATTTCACAAAAAAGTGATAATGAAGCTGTAAGTGCTTTCAATTCTACAAAACAAAATTGTACTTGTCATTTTTAGTGATAAAAGTTAAATTTCATATACTAGTGCATCTATAAGTATTATCAGTTGCCCTGTTCAAATTAAGATATATAGAGTATGGTTCAAATTAAGATAAATAAAGAGTATGGTTCAAATTAAGATATATAAAGAGTATAATTCGTACTGTCAACCAGTGACTTTGACACATGATGTCTTCTACACAGCGAATGCCCAATTACACTACACGTATCTGCTGTGTTGTTGAACATGACAGGCATGACAAAGATACACTTCATTTTCCTTTTTTTACATATTAAAATATATAAATATGTCATTGCGACTTGCTGCAAAATACAGATAATATTATATGCATTATATTTACAATATTGAGACATTTGTTTTTGTGTCTAATCATACAATGTATGTATTTATATTGTTATATATGCTTCCATGGTCAGTGATTTGTTTAATAAAAACATATCTATAATATGTAATTTAAACAAAATATTTATTCTGAAAAAATATGTGTTTTGTTCTCAAGTAAATTTTGTTGGTGTTTGAATTTTGTTGCTCAAGTATCATATGACAGCACTTACCTAATTGATGAATTGAACAAGTTGTTCTATATCATCTCCATTTCGATCATTATGATCAGTTTGATAGTCACTTTCATATACAATGTTGTCACTGAAATCTGAAGTGTCATTGCTTCCGTAAGTTTGAAGGCGTTGTGCATCTTCATGTTGTCTTAATACTTGTTCTTTTTCCAATATTTCTTCTTCTCTTCTTGTTAGTTCCTCCTCTTTTTTTCGCATCTCTTCCTCTCGTTTTTCTATCATCTTCTCTCTTTCTTAAATCTCTTTTTTTTTAATTGTTCTTTTTGTCTTGAAATTCCTCACTGAAAAGTAAAATAAAATTAATTCATTTTTTTTCAGACTAATGTAACAGAGGACACAGAGGAAACATTTCTCACATTTATATCAGGTTGGTATGTAAGGTCTTTGTCATTCGTTATATTCCATGAGTTTCGACATATTTCAGTATTTAGTTTTTTTTAATGGTTAGATATTATACATTTATTCCCCATGCATGTGGGAGATATGAAGATTTGTTTACCCGAGGGAATCATATTTCCCGAAGGCATCGCCTGAGGGAAATATGATTTCCCGGAGGTAAACAAATCTTCATATCTCCCACATCCATGGGAAATAAATATTTTATTCCACCACTAAGTTAAATATGTACAAATCATTGAAGGTTGCATCGAGAAGTGGTTCAACCCCCCCCCCCTTTCCATCTATCTGAATTTTTTTTCATGATCTTGAAGAATTCAGTCAAAATTGACAGAAAACTAGCAAAAACTCGTCTGGAATAATTTTTTCTTGAAACTCTGCCTGAATCCTCCTATATTCGAAGGCTGTTGCATTTATATATGACATCGATGGGTGAAAATATAATAATGTAATAAGGACCCCAAGAACTTAAAGTACACTACAGTAAGAAAAGGCATTGTCGTTGCTCAAATAAATTTGCTTTATTGATTTTTGAAATTGACATAACAACACAAATGAAAATAATTAAAAGTGTGCTGTTGAGACCTTATTATTCAGTAAAACTCTTGGTTATGTTCCTTAACCATGTTAACTCGGAACACCTCCTTACTATGATAACTCTCGTTAAATCTAGAGAATTTCGAATGAGGGGAATATGATATTTGGACACGACGTTCAGCGGGAGACATGATGTTTTGTTCACAGTCACGTGTGATAGTCTTGGCCAATGAAAATTCGTCATTAGTCAAGTTATAATTATAAAGTGGAATAATAATAGATATGGAGGAGATGGAAAGTCAGCTGTAGGAATAGTTAATTTCATAGTACATGTAGTATTTTGCTACTGTTTTGACTATAAACAATGAAAATATTGGATGCGTCTTTTTGATTGGTTTTAAAAAGTATTGCTCTCTTATATAGCACACATATTAAAAACATTCAGGATGACAAATTTTCAATATGTTTTCAGTCATGTCAGCATTAGTACCTGTAGTAGTCATGATGGTGGTAACAGGAATTCTCATATGGAAAAAAATGAGGGCACAAGCACAGAGAGAAAATATTAATGATCCTAATTATATTCCTCCAAGTATAGCTGCTATGCCATTGTCTATGTTACGGACACTACACATTCACACACCCGAATATCTTGAGAGTATTGCATCAGAAGACATATTTGGTAATTTGAAATCTCTAAATTCTGACCCTGACCTCAATCAACACAATAGTTTGGAATCTATACAATCTTTAGACTCCCATCATCCTATATCTAATGACAGTTTTGTTTCTTGTGTTTAGATTGGATTTACTATGTGGTGTTCTGCAGCATTGGAATGATACAGTTCATAATTACTTTGAGACAACAATATGAAAATTTACAAGTACATATTCACAACCTGCTTTTAAGAATTCAACAGATAAATCTACATGATCAACTACAACAACCGCAGCAACAAAATCAACGTCAACAGTCAAGAAATCGAGTACGGAATCCACACTTAAGGCGATCGAATAGAAATAGGAGACCCGTAAGGAGATTAAATTTGTAATTCTTCTGCAAAACAAATTAGATATATATTTTATGTATAACTTACCATATTTGAGAATGTATTAAGCTATATTCACATGTAACATTGTAATAATTGACATTTTATTCCATGGTGTGTTGAAATTCCTAAGTGGTTTTTGGTAATCAAGAGTTGACAGCAATGTATAAATTTAACTTTTAAACGTTTTAGATTTAATACAGGGAGGGAGAGGGATTAATTTTATCATACATGAAAGTTTACAATTATTAGTATTTGATTGATCGCATGGTCAAAATTTGATTAGTTGAGAACAAGTCTATAAAATTTTGATTGGTTGAGGTAATTTTCAATTCAATATTTTGATATAGTAAAATACTCCTGAATTTTGTTGTAAATATTATACATATGTTTTAAATGATATAAAAGTTAGAAAATTTTTCATTCTAAAAGTAAAACTAACTTTTTATGTAGATTTTAAACTGAAGATGAGAATTGTGTAGATTCTCTGTTGTATGCGTACACCAAAGAGTATTTCATTCTAATTTACATGTATATTACCCAGCTAGAATTTTGTTGTGTATTCAGTAATACTTTCTCCTTTTTTTAAAAGTTATGATTAAAGCTCTAGAACAAAAAACTCTAGTGTGAAAATTACTTTCTGTCATTGCATTTTTCACTAGTGTTTTGTATTGTATTGTTATTGCTTGTATTAGACATAATAAAATACAACATCCAACTCTGAATACTGAATTCAATAAGTATTGAAAGACTATTTAAATCCGGGATTTAAATAATCATTTAAAATTTTCATAATCTTACTAAATGATATGTTCACGCTTTCAAACAAATTCTAGTTACAACAATACTGGTTGTAAAATTGGATTTTTTTTACATTTTATACTCCATACTTATCATGATATTTTGACGGTTTGTCTGTATATATAAGTATATTTTGTTTTTAAGTAAAATAGTATATTCGATACTGTTTCGTTATCAAATAATGGTGTAACTATGATATGTAATAGTTAAAAGTTACATTTCTTTCCATTGTGTTCCAAAACACAATGTCATTCAGGTATGATTACCCTTGTATATTTTACATTTTCATATTTTGTAATGAAATTTGTAGTGATGACAGTCAAATGAATATTTTTTCTAAAAGATAACCATTGCATTTTTTCATTGGTGTCCAAAACAAAAAGATAACCATTGAATTTTTTTCATTGGTGTTCAAAACAAAAAGATAACCATTAAATTTTTTTCATTGGTGTCCAAATCAAAAAGATAACCATTGCATTTTTCTCAGTGGTGCCCAAAACAAAAAAATAACCATTGCATTTTTTTCATTGGTGTCCAAAACAAAAAGATAACCATCGCATTTCTTCCATTGGTGTCCAAAACAAAAAGATAACCATTGATTTTTTTCATTGGTGTCCAAAACATATAAATGCTCAACACATTCAAAGTGCCATCATCTTTGGTATTTCAAATTTTTACATGTATATTTAATGTTTTATATATTTTGCTCTTAGAACTGAAAATCTCAAGAGTTCTATGCTTTAGTGGATATATTTTACGAGTGTCAATCTTAAATTTTTTTGTTATTTAAATGATAACGGTCTTCCAAAAATATAAGTCTCAGGTGCTTGACATACATTTGTTACACTTTTCCAGAGTTTTTAAATGTTTTAATATGGTTTTACAAATGTTTATACTGTAGATATGTTATTGTTTTATATTTACACTTTTCAATTATGTTTGTGCTGAAAATTAAAGATATGAAATGCTCTAATATAATCTTCATTTTTGTTGTTCAGATATTAACAGTGTTCTAAAATATAAGTCTCGTACATTTGTTGCACTTTTTCAGGGTATTACAACTGTTTTTTATATGGTTTTACAAATGTTTATACTGTAGATATGTCATTTATTGTTGATTAAAACTGTTACAATAAAGTCTTTGTTCAAAACTCATGGTGTTAATGAAGAATTGATGTGGAGATTGTGTCTGAATTTAATTTTATGGTCATCCATCATGTCCATCTGTAGTACAAATTTAAAGTGGTTAATGATCTTTTACCGCCGTGCGCGGTCCCGGCTTATGAATAGGCCCGCAGCATCCTCTGAGCTTGGAGTATGAGTCTTCCTAACAGAGGACCCCGAGGGAACCCCGGGATATAGAAATAGGACCTAGTATCTCCGGCTTGCGGGGTGTGATCCTTCCTAAACGGAGGCTGACCCCGAGGGTCCCGGGATATAGAAATATGACCCATTCCGTGGTTGTGCGGGATTAATAAATACACAGCCCATCTTTCGGATGGGATGTAAACTCAGGTCCACGTGTTGGAAGAAATGCCACGCTTCTTGCACGTTAAAGAACCCTTGTAGCAAGCTCTTTTTGGGGTGGTCCGTAGGTGATCGGCTACAAGGCTAAATTCCCCGCCCTTGACGATTTCACCCTACTTTTCCAGTGGCAGTCAGAATTTCCCGTCCCATGGCTCTTTCCATACCCCAAAGTGTTTATTTATTAACAAACTTGTTCTCGTCTTGATATAGCTGAAATATTGCTGAGTAGACGTTAAACAATAATCAATCAATCAATCAATGTCAATGATCTTTTAACAAGTAAAGTATTTGACAGTTGACCCACTCCAGGTGTAATGGATCAGATATGATCTGTAACTTGAAGCTTTTATCTGTATTATTATGACTGTAATACTTCAAAACAATTTTTGAATAATACAGATGTTCAACAGACTAGATTTAAAGGTATAGAAATGTCCAGTTATGTTAAATGGCTTGTAATGATGAAATAAATGAGGAGGAACACTTAACATTATGATCTTTGTCCACGTGTCTTTTATTTTTGAAGTCTTCAAAGCATTTTCAAAATAATACAAATGCTCAACAGAATGCATATCCTGTTATATTCTTTGTTTTTGAAGATAGGGTTGAACTTTTTCAAAAGCAGAGGATTTTAAGAACAAATCTGCAACAGTTGTCAATCTTTTATATGTAAAGTTATTCGACAGATGAGTTACAACCAAGTGTAATGACCGTTACATTTAATGCTAATTTCTTTCTCTTAATGGTCAGTACAAAGAGGCACTTATAAATACGACCTCTATTCGTCAAGCTTTTATTTTCAAAGTTATCACTGTAACACTTTCAAGATACAACAGATGTTCCGCAGTGTGTGTATGATTCTATGTTTTCTTTGTCTGAATGTTCACACATTTTTCAAAGCAGACCTCAAGACAAAAATTTGAACAAATGTTCTACATATATATATATATATAGGTTTGGGTACCCATAAACCGGTTTAACCCTACCGCTGGCTTTTGCTAGTGCCGGTACCAAGTCCGGCTGTCCCGAGTTCCTATCGTTGTTTATGTTTGTCTTTTGTATTTTTATTGTGGGTTTTTTTCTTGTGCAGTTCCTATTTACTTTCTGGCATGTGGCTATGTTTTTCGGCCATTGTAGGTGTTTCCTGTTATCTTTTTTATTCCATATATATATATATGTATGTTTATATATCTGTTAAAGAAAATTCCAGAAACATGTAAAAGTGAAGTAAACATGTTCTATTTTATATGAACTAAATTTGAATGGATTCATAGATGTTGTGGGAAAATGACTACATGGATTTATACAAAAAAAAACCAACATGAATATACTAATTTTTTATTGTGATATAGCTGTGGTGATAAAATGTCCTATAGTTGTTAGATAGGTCCACTGTCTCACAGAAAGAGACACTCCCTTTATGGTTGGTCTCTGGTTCAGAAATTGACGTATATCTATCAAAGTTCTGTTTCTATATTTACACACTGTAACATAGTATTCTTCTGGTAGTCGAAATGACTTCATATATGAGCAAAGTGATTGGTTCAAATTGTGTTGTTTCTCTATAATAATGCAATCTGTAGAATTCTAATGTGACTTGTCTAACTTATATATATTACTGGTGATTCCTATGGTAGTAGCCATTAAACTCAACATCAAAATTGCACCAGTCCATCTTAACACATTTATGTGAATGTCATATTGGTGATAAAGTTCCGACAAGCTAGATGATATAGAACCAACTCTTGCTGGTATGGTTTCAAATGTCAAACTAGAGGTACTGTGGTCCACTGGGCCACAAATGAATACCCCCGCATGCCCAATATAATAAGAAGTTTAAATAAAAGGCTGATCTTTAAAGTCAACTGCGTCTTTTAATGCTATTCAAAAAACGTAATTTAGGCTAAGTACCAACATACTAAGTATCAATGTATCGGTAAACAGGAAGTAATAGCGCAACAAACCTGAAAATAGCTTACACGGTACAACTCATCTATATGAAG
>MJUU01023420.1:154823-174991 GCA_002080025.1 Modiolus philippinarum
TGTGCGTTAATTATCGTGCTTTTAATTAATTATTTTATTCATTGCTATTTTATGCTGAAATCGAACCAGAGATATTTTAAATTATGAAAATTAATGTTAATAATAATATGAATGATTAACAGAATAATTTGAGTCTATTCATATTTCTTTCTTTTCTATGCATATCAAAAAGATGTGAATATTACATCGTTAAATTCTTGTAATCGCTTCAGGAAACTGACATGGTTTGTTTCAAAGTTAAGGCATTAACCAATGAGAAAACCTCCTATAGTCATTCTTTGATGAGACAAATGATTATAGAAAAAGAAATTTAAGCGTGCGCCTCATTATAGAAAAATCAATTTCATCAATAGGTCGTTCACCCCACATCTAATCAGACATAAAAAATCTCTGCACACATGGCTGGGTGAAATAAAAATAACACACTTGGAGAGCGGTATTAAACAGACAAATGAAAAGCTAACTAAATACACTATTCCGACTACATACAATGAGGCGATATATAAAACTGTCTAATTAAACGACAATAACGATAAAAATTATCTTTGGTCGTTTTCAGAAACTACATTTTTCAGCATACCTAACACCTGTTCACTAACATTTTTCCAACTGTTGTAACGTTAGGTTTGCTGAATAAATTGCTTGCCTTACTTTTCATTTGGATTAATTCTTTCAGAATTAATACCCAGAAAAGGCGAGTGTTCCCTAAGGGGTAAAAAGGACAAAAAACAACCAAGTCACACACAATTTCGCTTTTCCACAGGTGGTGGAGGAACAAAACTATTAAATGAAAAAAGAGGAAAACTGATAAACTAAACGGAGCCTGCCAAAGCAAAATTAAAACACAGGTAAGCGTTGATTTGGTCGCCGTCGTATACACAACGAAACACGGGGTCCCATTCAAAGTCAATTTTCCATGATTTCGCAACTATTTCACTTTTACTATCTTCATAGTCGTACATTTTAATTCATTATATGTGACAATTTACAGCCCATAGGACATGAAATATGCCGTGTTAAAAAGTATTGCATCTACCGCCTTGCAAGTGAAGCGAATGTTGCATACCCATTGTGACGGGTAATGATTAGTAATCTCTTGACCAATTACGGACATCGTTTCGCTGTAGAAAAGCAAATATTGTTGACGTTCAGTATACTTCTAAAAAGATATTTTCCACATTCATTATCCATGATCTAACTTCAAATAATTAACAAAATACCGAAGTAACTCCTTATTTATTTTCTGCATAATTGATTGAATGATTGCTGTTTAATGCCACATTTAGCAATATTTCAGTTATATCATGGCGTGAACGGTTGATAATATTGTAAATATACAATATAAGAGTCACTTAAAATACATTGCTTTGTACAGTTACAAAAGATTTGGAAAAAAAATGATTGACGATCCACTGTGAATAAGATCAAATTGAATGAAATTTAAAAAAAAATGGATAATAAACATATATTTTACCAAACAAATTAACAGCTTTAAAAATTGAATAATTCTGTCGCCAGCGACGTTTGTAATAACTAAATACCCAAGTCACTGTGAATTTACTTTCTGCATATGCGCATTTCGACAACTTATGTCTCATCAGTGCAGATAAAATCTAAACGTTTGGAAGACCACAAACTCAAAGATGTTTAAAANACTAGGTCCTATTTCTATATCCCGGGGTTCCCTCGGGGTCCTCTGTTAGGACGACTCATACTCCAAGCTCAGAGGATGCTGCGGGCCTATTCATAAGCCGGGACCGCGCACGGCGGAAAAAAAATGATTGACATTCAAGATAAATAGATCCACTGTGAATAAGATCAAATTGAATGAAATTTAAAGAAAAAAAATGGATAATAAACATATATTTTACCAAACAAATTAACAGCTTTAAAAATTGAATAATTCTGTCGCCAGCGACGTTTGTAATAACTAAATACCGAAGTCACTGTGAATTTACTTTCTGCATATGCGCATTTCGACAACTTATTATAAATAATTCTTTATTTAGAGAATCAGCTGTATAAAATTTGCGACGTATGTCGGCAACATCGACACAGTCAAGTATTACATGTTGTATCGTGTTATTGTTAACCATTAAAGAACCACAACGGAGCTTCATTGGGGCAAATATTGGGTCCCTAGGTCCTGCAATATTGCCATAGGAATTCTTTCTACCAAGGGGTTTGCTAGGCCTAGAGAATTCTTCCCCTGCTAGATTAAGATATATGTTCCCCACTGAATATGTAGATCTTTCCTACTTGGTGGCTGGAATGTGTCTCTACTGTGGGTCCAGCCGTCTGACGCCACATTCCTCCGCTGTATCACGGTACAGGGACTCTTTTCCGCGTGAACCTCTTCGGAACATTTCTGCACATACCATTACCTCAGGTCATCCATTTGGGATGCTTCGTGCCTCAGCCTTACCTAGCTGGGAAACCCCCGTGAAGGAGCAATTTTTACCATAGTTTTAACATAATTCCACGGAATACACCGATCTTTTCTAGATTTATGCATTTTGACTATTTATATCTCATCAGTACAGATCAAATCAAAACATTTCGATTTTAATTAACCGAAAAAACGTACAAAAGCTGATGGAGGATAAATATCCAAAAAGGGTCAAAAGAGAAAAATCAAAATTCAGCTAAGGATAGAGCTATGCATAAGAGGGATACTCCTTAGTTTTAAACAAGGTTTTATAAAATTCAGATACTGTAAGTTTCAAAATAAAATTGGTTTTCAATTTTGAAGACATTGTAATGAAGAAAAAGAACATTTTCTTTCCTTTAATCACTGTTCATTTTTAACAAAAAAATAAATTTAGCACTACGCTATCAATATCTTCTCTTTTCCTCTTCGATAATCATTCACACACAAGGTATAAATAACATGACTTTAGCACTGCATACTTTGCGCCACTATCACAAACACACACACAGGGAAATGATTAGTACTTCACACAGTGTATTACCATACAAACTTTTTGGCTTTGAGTTGTTATTATTCCCCTTTGTGTCGCTGTCTCATTGACGCATTCCCTGTTTCCTTTTTTTTCTATTCCTTCCACACATATACTCATGCACACTGCATCTTTCCCATTTATATGCAGAACAAACGATGCATAGAGAAAGTTACAAAACTTGTAACGCCATATTGTTCACAATGAATATAATATTGACCGGTATTGCATATTACTTGGTCATCAAGTCTATAGATTCTATATCAAAAGTTCAATATAACCACAGGGCGTTTATTCTGCTACAGTTCTTCAGCCACCGGTTGGTCAGAAGTTCTTGTGCTGAGATTGATTGATTGATGTTTTACGCCAACTTCAGCAATATTTCAGCTATATTGTGGCGAGAACTGTTGAGTATATTGAACAATTTTAATAAATACATAAAATATTAATATAAAACCATATAACTTTATACAAGTAAAACAAATGTGTAAAATGTAAAAAAAATATAATAGAAGAAATTATGGTTTGACAGTAACAATATTAGAAATTAGAAACTCAATTTAAAATTGATCCATTTAAATCTTACTAAATAAATTGATTGCTTTTAAAAATTGAACGATTTTGTCGCCAGCGACGTTTGTAAATAGGTCTTTAAGACAATCAGCAGAATAAAAATCACGCCTGATATCGGCAACATCTACACATTCAATTAAAACATGTTGAATTGTATAAGGACAATTGCATGGTATACATTCAGGTCGATCATCACTGTTGGGTGCTGAGAACTGCTCCCAAAGTGAACAGACGTACCTCGTACTGGGGTATGCGGGTCTGTTTTTTCTTTATAATTGGCCAGCTTTCCCTCGGACACTAAGTTGCGTTTGACTGCCGATAACTGTTCTTCTTTTCGTAGTCTCGATCAGTATGTTCTTCTTGTTCAACCAGCACCTGAATCGGTTTTCAGGGGGCTTCGTCTGTAGAGCTGCCGGGCGCGTCCCCAGGTGGTGGAAAGGGGAATGCCCTGTCTTTGCTCATAATACGGAAAGCCTGACCGCGAACCATTGTAGCCAAACTGTGTGAAGAAGCGCCATGCTCCATGCAGTATAAAGATCACTTGTATATTTTTTCAAAGAGAGCAGACTCATAAGGAATCGTATGGAAGGCTTAATTTCCTGTCCCTACCCATTTCTTCCCTTTTCCAGTGGCAATCCAAAGTCGTTGCCCCTTCCACCTTTACTCCTTTCTTCTTTTACTTTAAATATTTAATTGATTATCTTGGTCTTCTTAAACTCTAACTAATCAATCAATCAATCTTCTTGTTCAGTCGGCGATGCCAGCCTTCCACAAATTGTTTGTACGAAGTGACTGCTCACAAATACCGATCATGAAATTATCTTGTACGTATTGCTGTGTTGCTGCTAGTGAGTCTTTCAAATGGTTATTTGATGTGAGGTGTAGATAGCTAAGCCAGCGCCATCAATTTAAGATATAAAGTAAACAAAGTTACGCTTGAAATAAGGATACTGAAAATAAAAGAACATTACGATATTCATCAAGCAAAACACCATGAAACATTTATCAATAACATAGGCAATGTTATGGATGAAAAGCTGCTGAAGTCGGTATTAAACAGCGATTCAAACAACAATCAAATAATATAGCACACCACTCACAAATATGTATACTTTAAATCTATCATAGATTTACAATGCATTTTCATGTTTGCATTTATTTGGTTACTGAAACTGTTGAATTATAATATATCTAAATTTGTATGCTAGTTGTCTCGTATGAATTTAATCCGGTCCTTGGCATGATATTCACAACTTATTTCGGTATTTTGTTATAAATTGAACTATCATGATGTTGCTGGAGTTTGTGTTTAACAAAAATCAAATCTTATGACGGCAACAATCAAATTATATGATGATCCTTAATACATGTTGGAACGAGCATCCAGCCAGCTGGGTTAGTTTGTATGCGAGTTGTTCCGTATGATTTGTCTCACCTCTCGTTTCAGTTTGACAGCCTGCTGCAATGCGGCCATTACCATGACACTTATAGCTTTCTATTTAACTGTTACTAATTGTCTCCTAATATACAAATTTCGGAGAGTATGTGTATGTAGATTTTTCATCTTTACTATCCGAACCCGACTGTACATGCGGAAATCGCAAAAGCTCGGTGATTCCACTGTTTTACCTGTATGCAGTCGCTTGTCAGGGTGTGTAATAATACGAGTGTAATGAAGGAATTTGAATCCGTATCTTTATATACTTTTGTTAGCTTTGGTAGCTATAATGACTTCAAAAATAATTTAGACGTTTGCCTTTGCACAAAGGCTTCATGGGCCTGGGTGTATTACAATCGGTTTTCAGGGGCTGCGGCTGCAGAGCTGCCAATCGTATCCCCAATTAGTGGATAGGGGAATGCCTTGTCTTTGAAAGGGTAGTCAGGTCATGATACGGAAAGCCTGACCGCGAACTATTTTAGACAGAATTTATGGAGAAGTCGACGCTCCATGCAGTATAATGATCCCTTCTATATTGTCACTGGGACTCGTTTAGAAGGCTAAATTTCCTGCCCCTACCCATTTCTCCCCTTTTCCAGTGGCAATCAAAACTCGTTGTCCTTTTTACCTTTGTTTCTTCTTTTATTTACATTTTTAATTGACTATCTTGTTCTCTTTCTCGTATAGCTGACATTTTGCTCACTGGACATTTAACTCAAACTAATCAATCAATCCTCAAGGAAGAAGCTGTTCAGTGTCAGGAGGAGCAATTAACGTAAACAGAAATGAAAAGGCAGTCTCATTAAAATAATTCTGCTAAATTTATAGCTTATTATCAAAAAAACTGACACTAAAGCTTCTTAGTCAGGGATTTGTTCAACCTATGTTAATTTCATCCCTCAAGAAATTATGTGGCCGTCACCATAAAATTTCAGCATTCAAGACATTCTATGGCCGTCACCATAACATCATTGGAAGATATAACGTGTTAGTGTCTCAAATGAAAGCGGACATATTCAGCTAGATTCACGTCTTCTCAGATTGACTCTACCAATTTTGACATTTTCCTTGATTGATTCTCGAATAGGGTGATGGGTGCTGTTACCAGAGCAGGACACCCTTCTGGAGCACCTGTTGTCATTCTCAGTTTCATTGGAGTTCACACTGTAAGTGCCTTGGTTTCGAATTTTATTTTTGTGCCCGCCGTATCTCCGGCTTGCGGGGTGTGACCCCTCCTAAACGGAGACTGACCCCGAGGGTCCCGGGATATAGAAATTGGACCCATTCCGTGGTTGTGCGGGATTAATAAATACACAACCCATCTTTCGGATGGGATGTAAACTCAGGTCCACGTGTTGGAAGAAATGCCACGCTTCCTGCACGTTAAAGAACCCTTGTAGTAAGCTCTTTTTGGGTTGGTCCGTAGGTGATCGGCTACAAGTCTAAATTCCCCGCCCTTGACGATTTCACCCTACTTTTCCAGTGGCAGTCATAATTTCCCGTCCCATGGCCATTTCCATACCCCAAAGTAATTATTTATCAACAAACTTGTTCTCGTCTTGATATAGCTGAAATATTGCTGAGTAGACGTTAAACAATATTCAATCAATCAATCAATATTTTTGTGCCTTGTAGCTGTGTAGCGTCATTGTTTTCTATGTTCTTGCTTTTTGCCATGGATTTGGACTTCGATTTTTGTAATTACCAGTCCTTTACTCCTTCGGTATTCTGCTGCCGTTGCTTTGTTAACCCCTTTGAGCGGGGTTAATTTCCGATCATAGTTGTCAAGAGCCGAAGTCCACGAAACATAATAGACAAATCAGGTGAAAACATCGGAAAAATTGTCGACCGCAATGGTCCTGACATTGTACAAGCATTTCAGAAGAAATTGTAGGTTAAACTGGTTTTATGGCGCGTCAAAACTCCCCTTCCATTGTGGTAGTTTCCGGTAGTAATTCGACAGCAATTGCTATGGAAACAGTTTTTCAAGTTTAAATTGTTTCTTAAAGGCCAGCATTTCAAACGAAACAGCAGAGATAATACATCATAAAGGCAAGAAAGTAGACGAGAAAATGCAAAAACAAATATATATATTTTTTGACAGGGGTGGTTTTGACAGAATAGTTTGGCTGTTTTACTTAAGTGGGGTGATTCTGACAGAAAAGTGTGGCGATTTGGTTTGGTTATCTCGATGGGACGATTTAAAATTTCGGTGCTTAACTAGATAACCAAGCCTTACGGCTGATGGTTCTTAAAGGGTAATCATAGAGGAGAATATTATTGCAGCCACCAGCATTGCAAAATAAGTGAATTTGTGATAGGTTCCTTTACGAAAACTTTTTGTTACTGCATATCCAAGGTATATTAAGCATGTACTTTGTGTTGTGCATTGGATACGTATTTAAGGTAAGTAAAAGAGGGTACATGTATTGATATTCACCCTGCCATGCAAGTACAGTGGGCACAATAGACAGTACCGGTTGTCTTCTCAACATAGATCCAGGCCTCATGTGGCTTGCCTCTGCTACGTTCAGATCGTGTGACTTAAGCTTTTCAATGCTTCACATTGACTGATGTCTGGTGCGGGTAAACCTCTTGAGCGTGACCCCTGCAGCACATCCGGAAAATAAGTATTTCATTAAAAGAAATGTCGAAAAGGAATACCAGGCAAAGATATATATAAAATGTGAATAAACCTATAATGTACACAATTTGTCCCTGGATCTGAATACAATATCTTCAACCTGTTTAACGTTTCCCTTAAAGTCGAGTAAAAGGTCACAGTGACAACATACATATACAAGCCTCCAAGGATATATCGGAACAAAAGGTCACTATGTCCGAGGAAAAGCTCACTAGAGCTTATGTATGCTGGACTAGGAATCGTTTTAAAATAAAAGCTTTTGGGAAATGTTATGATCTGGGATGGGGCTTTAGGTTCACTTTACAGTATTAGCTTCGGGTACATGTACTAATGTGCAGTATATGGATAAGGGTGTAGCTGAGTTTATATATATTATGTTCAGCAGAAAAAAAAACAATATTTTAATGATGCTTCAGCTGAACCACACTGGTAATTAACTAATGATAACATAGATGTATTAATGTGGTATAAACCCAGCGTCACATGTTAAAATGCATTCCAGGCGTGACAATCGGAAATATCCATTGTTTTTTCCCGTTAAACGTCAATGAAGTTGCATATTGCTTTAAAAATAAATTTATTACAAAATACCGAAGTAAAATGAGTATTTACCTTTATGCATCTAGTGATTTGTAGGCTTTTATCTCCCTTTGGTACCGCCGTGCGCGGTCCCGGCTGATGAATAGGCCCGCAGCATCCTCTGAGCTTTGAGTATGAGTCTTCCTAACAGAGGACCCCGAAAGAACCCCGGGATATAGAAATAGGACCCAATATCTCCGGCTTGCGGGGTGTGACCCCTCCTAAACGGAGGCTGACCCCGAGGGTCCCGGGATATAGAAATAGGACCCATTCCGTGTTTGTGCGGGATTAATAAATACACAACTCATCTTTCGGATGGGATGTAAACTCGGGTCCACGTGTTGGAAGAAACGCCACGCTTCCTGCACGTTAAAGAACCCTTGTAGCAAGCTCTTTTTGGGGTGGTCCGTAGGTGATCGGCTACAAAGCTAAATTCCCCGCCCTTGACGATTTCACCCTACTTTTCCAGTGGCAGTCAGAATTTCCCGTCCCATGGCCCTTTCCATACCCCAAAGTGATTATTTATTAACAAACTTGGTCTCGTCTTGATATAGCTGAAATATTGCTGAGTAGACGTTAAACAATATTCAATCAATCAATCAATCTCTCTTTGGTGTAATATGGAAGGAACCAGGTTCAGGTAGATGTCAACAAAAATGAGATCTGGCTATTTGTTTGGGTCTGTGCTCAAATTCTCTGTCGGATTATATGGATCCGGCAAACCTTTGGTACCCAAGTCATACCAAACACATAATTGTAGTCTAAAATTAAGTAATCATATTCGTTTATCAATGACGATAAGTGCTACATATACACATTTTATGTGTACCTTCTCATACCAAATGTTAACTATTTCTTACCAACAAAGGTTTAAAACTGTTACGATTAAATTTTGTTCAATTAAATTTGGATTGTTTTTTTCTGTTTCTGTGGTTATTTGAGTTTGCCTTCTTCATTGTATGATTCTGGAATTTCTTGGTGGTGGTCTGCAAATATATTTAATAGTTGCTGTGTGGGGTGCGCAATGCAGTGGATTGTTTAGTTTGATTTGTAATGTGATTGTGTACAAATGCTAGCATCCCTATTAAAATACAATTATCAGCAAAGCCAACTTTTGGATTCAATTATTGCAAAATAATAAATATGTTGACCAGTAACAAGAATACTTTTGGTATATGCACTATAGATACTATATATACAAATTAACTTTACCCAAAAATGGATTCAATTAGTGTAAAATACTAAAATCCTGTTAAATATTCAACAGAAATACTATACGAATTTACACGAAAAATGAGATTTCGATAAGCATATTATTTTTTAAAACCTACAGCACCCATCCTTGAAATATGAATAATCAAAAATAAAACATAAGTGTTCAAAATATATGACTTTCAGGATAATCATTGTAGGTTCAGACATGCTGCTAATTATGAATACAACATGAACAATCTTCTTCTTTCACACAATTTAAGCCCCGGTACCTGAAACCATTTTTCATGGGCGCAGACAACAGTTGGTGGATAGGGGATGCCCTGTCTATGTGGACAGTCAGGTCATAATATGGAAAGCCTGACTGATCCGTTGTAGCAAAACTCTGTATAGAAACGCTACACTCCATGCAGTATTAAGACCACTTCCATATAACTCAAAGAAGAGCAGATGCAGTTAGTGTCGTAAAGAATGTTAAATTTCCTATCCCTACCTATTTCTCAAGTGGCAATCCGAATTCGTTGCCACTGTTATAACTTTCCATCTGTATTTCTTTCTTTAGTACTTAAATTGTTTAAAATTGATTTACTTGTTTCCGTCCTTATATAACTGAAATATTGCTCACGGGACGTAAAACTAATCAATTGATCTATAATAATTATTAAAGCATATTGTAAACAGGAAAAATTTCGCGTCAGTTTTGTATTTGCGTCGTTGAGGATCGAAACGCGAAAATCAAACTGTCGTTAATATATGTTTGTAATTTGAAGATTTAGTAGATTGATTCAAGACTAAGTGAAGAGAACCGCGAAAGACGGAGCGAAAATTGTCCGATATTCAGTTTAAATATTAATTTTACAGTTAATATGATTGCGTGGTTTTTGTTTTACTTTCAGTGAACAACATTTCAGCTATACCATGACGAAATCAAGTTAGATAATTTAAAAAATCATTGAAACTGGACATGGAGTCGGCAATGGAAAATGGGTAGGGACAGGAAATTTAGCCTTTTGTCTTAGAAAAGATAGAAAGGAACTTAATACTGCATGGAGCGTGGCATTATTCAAACAGTTCGTCTACAATTGTATGCGGTCAGAATTTCCGTATAATTACTACCCAGCATGGACAGATCATTTCACTATCCGCCTCTTGGGGACGCCCCCGGTAGTCCTGAAGACGGAGCACCTGAAATGCTTCAAATTCCTGGACATTTTATAATTATATATTACATGAAAATAAACAAAGATGTCGATTAAATGTTGAGCCATTGTTAGAACTAGCAAACTTCAAGAATCATGTTGAAAGGACTTGATGGTAGCTCCATTATATATAATAGATTGTAAATTCATTTTATTCAATGAATTTCTAGTAGTGTGAATTTCCAAATGTTCACATATTTTAAAAACTTGTTACATGACACCGCTATTTTTTGTATCAACTGCCTCTCTCCTAGTTTCTTATCATTTGATGCGATCTAGAATAGTAACTTGGCGCATAGCATAACGGGCAGAAAATGTGCAACACAATAATACTAATTTCTTCTGCCAATTCGTTTATCTTGCCCACAAAAACAAGAGGAAAGCTGTCAATGTGATAGGAACTCGGGTTTTCTTTTACATGGACAGTACGTCACAGAGGTTAACCTTGTATATCTGAAATGTGCACTTTTTAACATCTCCAATGCATTCCTATGAAGTGGCATATTTTAAAAGTTGATATAAAAACTGTTGGAGGTGACATCCTGCTCTGGACAAAGGGGCATCTGTTAGCAGATATGTGACATAGTACTGGACTAAGTTTAATAACTGATCATTTTTGATTAACTTATCGATAATCAAAATTAAAGTAACATGCACGCTTTTGGTATATGTACAAATCATCTGCAAAATACTGTAGGAGATTTCCTCTGGATAAATGGGACACCCTATAGGCATATATTTGACGTAAAAATGACCAAGTTCAAGGACTGGTTATATCGGCTAAGCTAACAAAAATCAAAATAAAAAAAAACATGCACACCTTTTGATATATATACAAATGAACTAATATATATAAAACTTCTATCTCCGAAGCTGTAGAGAATTTGCACAGGACTAATGGGGTACCCTACAGGCAGATATTAAATGTTCAACAATTGGTAATTGTGGCGTAAATTACAGAAATCAAAGTCAATGTAATTTGCACACCTCTGATATATGTACAAATGATCCTCAAAATACAAACGTTCTATCTCCAAAACTGTAGGAGAATTGCTCCTGAATATTGGGGTACCCGAATAGGTTTGGCAGTATTTGGCCACCGCTTTAATACCATAAATATATACAATCTAAAATTTGGGAAGACAGAAGTCAATTATTTATGAAATAAAATTTCTAAGTTCCATGTACTTAACAAATATATATATATATATATGCGTTTTTATATATAAATGTGTGTCTCTGAATATAACAACATAATAGTCACCGAATGAGATGTTGCAGACCATAACTGCATGAATTGTAAATTGAACCAATTGATAAGCGAACACCCTGGATATCAGAGGAAACGCTCATATTCAATAATCCTAATAAAATGATGCTTGCCATACAAAACTATATGGCCGATCATATATAAGTCATATAATATGGTGAAATACTGTGATGTGCATTCAACCCTGAAAATCGGAGGTTAATACTATTTCGTATACTTTGAAAAGTTATGATTACGCAGCAATACTGCCAGATTGACAGGGCAGACCCGTATGATAGAAGTGAGGGGCTGAACTGTCAACCGCCACAGCGGTGGGTGCAGAGCTGCGTTAAAAGCTGAACCAAATACAAAAATACAGTCAAGCTTATAATAAATGGGTAAACTTACTATAGACCAACGAAATACTACGTATACTGTATTTTAGGTCTGTACGAAATATAGTTTATAACATCCAGCTTATTACGTATATTTCTCACATTTTAAAGTACGAGGTTTACCCGAGAACTTTAAAACGTGAATATTTAACTATCGAGGTGTGAGAAAATATCGTGATTAACCGGAAAACAATGTTCGAGATTTTTTCTCTAATTTCTTCTCAATTTATTTGAAGTTAAGCGATCTCCGTAGTCTCCAGTATCAAATATGCCGCCATTGTGTTGCTATCATCGATGCTATGTTGTATCGTTGCGCCGTTCATTGAAAAAGATGTTGAGTGTAGTATTTGTGAGAAAAATGTCATATTATCAATAAATTTAGTTATCGTAGTCATAAAAAAGCAAAAACCATTTCGCTAGACAATGATGCAGGTGTTAATTTCATCAACATCCGGTTGCACTATTTCTAGAAACCGACATGAGACATTAACATGATCGACCAATCGCCAACTGAGATCAAATTTCCAAACATATTCATTATTAATTTCTTCTTACATCATGTGGGAAGTATTTATTTTGAGCAAGAATTGGAGAATATTTTATTTAGACGTGAATGTGAGACCCCTTTATTACTACCAATTACGGTTTCAATTGCACCCTGAAGGGCATTCAACAACAAGTCATTTTGTAATTTAGTTAAGTGCACACCGTCGTCACTGATTAAAGAACTAACTGCTTTAATATCCGGGTATCTTATATAATAACCATTTTTTGTTATGAAAGAACCAATTGTGCTGTTTATTCTTATTCTACATCTCTCCATATCATTATTGTTTTCCGAATGGCGCAACTTTAACCTCGGCAATATCTGCGACCATGCAATGGACATCTGTAAGGCGACCCATGGAAAATTTCTTTATACGATATTGCAGGTAACCCAAACGGACATTACCGATGTCATTACCGGCAATGTGAATTATTATGAAGTATGGCAGGTCATCGAGATGCATTACAGTTATAACGTGACCCTTCAGCCTTTCCAATGTTAATCCACTCCTACCTTGCCAAAGTATGTTCACCCCTTTCGTCTGTAATGACAAATTGATCCCGCCAGGTCTCTCCTTGTCCTCCAAAATGCATTTTAATGATGGGTGAACCCATTACCCATATTTTCAAGGCTTGACATGCAAATCTTAGCTAGCAATTAATATAAATGCTATATGTTCTCTTGTCATTATTAAAAAGTAAACTACTAAACACTAAGACAATTATAATAAATAAACATGCTGTTACTTCTCATATGTACATAATTTCAGAGAAAGTACTTAGGATGGAATTCGTATGTATCTAAGGAAACAGCCAGATTTACATCGACCCATTTTCTTAATTTGGTCGTCTGAAAAAAACCCTGCATTGCCGGGTGGTTGCCATGCATATTCTAAATCAATGAAATGTGGATTTAAAGTTTGACACACCTACAATGCCATGTGCCCGACGCAGAACTGCATAAAATTGATTACTTGTTAACGGAGTCGTGTCAAAATGCCTAAACAAGAAGCCATCATCTAGACCCCGGTATACCAAGAATGTACGCACTGCCAAAAGTGGGCAGATTTTAGAATCTTTTTGTGATGGTATTTGTATTGTGACACCAGCACCCAACTGATCCATTTTAGACGACCTTAAATATCCATGTTCTCATTATGCAACCTTTAGAGTATGCGCGGTGACGCCCCTACCTTTAGCTATTAATTCACTTACCCTAAACATCCCGTGAAAACAAAGGGAATAAGCCGCTAGAAAAAGTTGCGGCTCATATTTTGATTTATAGATACCTGGTAAAACGGACAAATTGTCTAGTGATTGGCAGTCTCGTATCCTTTCTATGAACGGTGTCACGTTTCATACCATCAAATGTTTTCCTAACAATAAACTTTTGTGTGCTGTCTTCCATGTCGTTTACTTTACTGACAAAAAGAAGTAATATTTTTTTGTTTCTGAAAAATGATTTCCATGTGAACATAGCAAGCAAATCTGGAACTTATTTTATAATGATAATGCAAGCATAAAGCTTATTTGAGCCCATGGCATTGGCCACCTGATTTGGACCCAATTTCCTTGAAGATAAGCCCCTCAACCTAGATCTATTCTACCAGCACTGTCCGTAAACAATTCGATTTTATCACTGGGCAGCCAAAACTTTTCAGAAAAGTAACATTCCCCATAAAATTGCTCGAGAAAAGTAAACCAAACTGTACAATCCGCCTTGTGTTCATTTGTAATGTGGACAAAATAGTGCGGCTTCGGCCTTTCACAGATGCACTAAAATGTCATAAAATCTTCGCAAAATGCTCTGGCAGAAGGAATTGCCCTTGCACAAAAAAGCCATGAGACCTACTATAGATTCCAACTCTCTTAACTTCGACTTATTCCTGCTTAAAATGTATCTTATGTCAAACGTAAGTTTATTGAAGTTAGTCCTAGGAATTCTGACTAACATTCGTATTTTGTCAATATCAAGACCAAGAAATGTAAGAGCACCGGCAAATATAAAATCGTCAGACTTGACTTTAACAGCCCAATGCAAAAAGTCGCCAATTTTTCAAAGAGTGCGCATGATATTGGCCAACCGAAGGGAAGATAGAGAAATGCCAAGTAAATCAAAATCTGCTGGAGTGATCTTAATAAGACAGAAGGCTTGACGAATATCAATCTTTGCTAGTTCAGAACCTTCATCAAGCGTTATCAAAGGACGAATACTTTACAGTACAGTACTTTTCATCAATATAGTAATAAACACTTTGCAAATTTTGTAAATTTTATTGAAAACTAAGGAGTATCTCCCTCATGCAAAGCTCTGTCCTTAGCTGATTTTGGCTTTAAATCTAGATCACTTTGGTTATTTGTTCTCTATCAGTTTTTAAACATCTTTGAGTTTATGGTCTTCCAAACGTTTAGATTTTATCTGCACTGATGAGACATTAGTTGTCGAAATGCGCATATGCAGAAAGTAAATTCACAGTGACTTCGGTATTTAGTTATTTGCAGGTCGGGAAAAGATAAATTGGTAATTAACCGCCACGTGTGGTAATCCAATCGGCGAAATTCGTAATGTAGGCTGCTTCGCTGAGACTAAATATTTCGACCAGAATGCTAATTTAGGGTTTGTATATAGTAACCTGAATCCTTCATTAAAACCAAACAAAAGAAAAATGGCGTTTTCTTTATTATCATGTTGTGTAAATGAATAAATATCGAAGTTTCTGATATCTTTCGAGATTGCATATGCTAACTTGTGTATGCCTCAAATCCCCAAACTTTGCAAAGATCTCCTGCTCTGAAATGTGTATACCTTGGAAGAAAAACTCGGCGTTAATACTACCTGTTGCACTCCTCAATTTGGGCTAAGTATAACCCAATATCATCAAAATTTTATTGAAATAACGGTAAACAGAAGATTAGACATGTTGTTAATATAGATTATAACATGTCATTTTACGTATCGGACACATTATCATCCCTAGGTCAGAATACATCGGTAAACGAATACCGAAGCAAGAACGAGGAAAGAGGAAATTCTAAAATCATAAATCCAGAATCGCGGCAATTCACAGCAACACGAGTTGAGACAGTATGACAAAGACATAACAAACAAACAAAAACAAGTTGCTTTCTTTAAAAAAAGAAATGCAATGCGTGAACCAGTAGCGTTTTGTTTTATTAATTTGAATGGTACAGAATTAAGAAAATAGTAATATAATAGCTGTATTATGATTGGGTTATGCTATATATTCATCTGTGCTTTATCCAATGAAATATTTTGAACTTGAATTTGAAATAATATTTACATCACATACCTGATGGGTTGAACCTGTAGGCCTTTGAATATAAAAAATTACGTATATCATATAATCTTTATTCTAAGTTAAAACTATTTAATGTAGTCTTTATACGATTAACCTCACTTTTGGCACTAATGAATTAAAGATATAAGCACAAGACATATAGCAATGTTCTGACAATAAAAATGAAGACCTGACTGGCGATATTAAAGCCTCTAAACCAGATGCAAATGCAGCAACACCTTCTCAACCAGTGTAAACAGTACAACCAACTTATCTTCACCTTCATTAATATATAGGATTGAAGGAAAGAAACAATCTAAAGTTTCCATTTCTACATACATATTCAACAATTTGTGCTTTCGTAAGGCTTCCACTTGGCTTCAATGAATAAACACGAAAGAGCTCCTAAAATCTTACAAAGCAAAATGATTTTTGTTAAATGGTTTCCAAGAACATATACTGTAAATTCACAAATTTTTGCAATGTTTTTATTATTGCAAAACATGTGACTGTATTACGAGTGCAACAATATAACCTCGCATTTCTGAATCTATTAGTTTTATTCTTTATTTCAAGTTTCAGAAGATCGCAAAAATAAAAAAAATGTATTATTGTTTGCAGTCAATGAATCGCAAAAATAAGTGCACAACAATTATTTTTTAATTTACAGTGTTTACGCTTGGCTGTGTCATGTTGTAAGAAATGGAGAAAAGGTTTTTTTTAATGTTGATTGAAATTAAACTTTGGTTCTTGGAACTAGCTTTCAGCATCTACAATTACCCTCAACTTGGTGGGTCTGTATTTGTCTTTTTTTTGTCGTTTCAAATTGTTTCCTTTTTATTAAGTACATATACATTTTTAATGTATGGTAAAACATTTTTAATGTATTGTAACTACACTGCCAATTTTTTTTGAGTGCCTGTGTCAAGTTAGAAGTCTACATTTCAGCAATTTGTCATGGCTTTTTTGTTTTGTTTCATTTTTTTTTATTACATGTACTATGTAAGTGTTTTTTTCACGATCTTATCTGAATTCTTTTATAGATTACTATATGGTGTGGGTTTTGCTCCTTATTGATGGAAATGCAGTGTACACATATAATTGTTCAATATACTTCTGATTATTAAGTGTTTAAGGATGGTTGGCTGCTAGCAAATCGTACTACCTCACACTATTTTTATATCAAAGAAAGTCCAAAAATGCACGGACTATCATAATCACAATTTTGGTGATTACACAATAAGACACACACTTTTTCCAAAGCAATTAAATTTGTATGTGGTTTATTCAAAATTGGTTTCACCCACCATTTTCTTTTGAAAATGCCTGTACCAAGTCAGGAGTATGACAGCTTTCTGCCAATTGTTATGTAGATTTCTTGATCCTTTCAGTCCTATTGACTTTGCACTTTTGGACATTTCCCTTGGAGGTCAGTATTTTGTTATAACTACTCTATATGTGTAATAAATATATAAAATCTAAAAGAATTTCATGCAAATGTTTTATTTTTTTGAAATATCACACAGAAATATTAAGATTTTTACAACAAAAAAGTTCTTGAAAAAGGTACAAACTACATTTTAAGAAAAATGACTGTTCACGACAGACATATAAACACATAATATGTGTTTGTTCACGGCGTGTATATAACAATGTGTCATCTTACACAAAACCTTTTATAAATGATGTGTTTATGCTTTAACGATATTTTAATGAATGAAGATACTAATATAAAAATTATATAAAAGTTACTAGTATGAATCAAAAACTTTTATATAAAAGTTACTAGTATGAATCAAAAACTTTCATATAAGTTACTAGTATGAATCAAAAACTCTCATATACGTTACTAGTATGAATCAAGAACTTTTATATAAAAGTTAATAGTATGAATCAAAAACTTTCAAATACGTTACTAGTATGAATCAAGAACTTTTATATAAAAGTTACTAGTATGAATCAAGAACTTTTATATAAGTTACTAGTATGAATCAAAAACTTTCATATAAGTTACTAGTATAAATCAAGAACTTTTATATAAAAGTTACTAGTATGAATCAAAAACTTTTATATAAAAGTTACTAGTATGAATCAAAAATTAACTAGAATTTATAACAAAAAAATCTGGCAATGCATATAATTGTGTGCGTTAACAATATGTTACTAATGTTAGTCTTTTACAAATATGTTTTGAAGATACTATTACATTTATGAAAAAGTTTGTCCTTTTTCATGAAAAACTGTTTTATGTTGGAATATTCTAGATCAACTTACCAATTTTGAATTATATACATATACAAATATTCAACAAAAAGAGTCAAATGAACTATTAACTACAGTTAACATTGGTTAACTACATGACAAAAAAAGCTTGCAACGCATGCAAGTGTGTGCATTTAGCATTATGCTATTTATATAAGTCTTTTACAAATGATGTGGTATTAAGACCCTACTATAAAAAAAGTTCTGTTCTTTTCATGAACTACTCTAGAACAATTGACTGCATTTTTCATTCACAAATATTAAAAAAAGAAGAGTAAAATGAACTACAACTATGAACTACAACTAACTATCAACTACAGCTAATGACAAATATATAAATGAATGCATGCGACAGTGTGGATATAACATCTTATGCAACCCTCTTGCATGTGATATCTTTTACCGTGTTATTGTTCAGTTTAAATTTTATTTCAACTGGGAGAAGATCCATTACTTTCATCATCATTTCATTTCTATCGTAAAGGAGTGAAGCATCTAACCCTCTGCTCTCGAAAAGCTTTCTAATATGTGGAGCAAAGATGATAACCTTCTTCTGGGCTTCTTCTTGTTCAACCATCATTACGCATCTTACTTAGTTGTTGCATGCACTACCCATAAAGAAATTATTGCAGGATTTACAGGACATCCGGTAAATGTCATCCTCACACTTTACGGTAACTAGTTTTGTATTAGAACATGCTGATTTGGGGCAGGACAGGTAAACATCACATTCGATAACACCCTGCAATACTCCACTTAACATGCCTGAATCAACTGCTTCATCATCACTTTCATCTTCTGATACATTGTAAATGTCATCAGTGCTGGTAAAAGTCTGAAAAAAAAATCATACCTCTAACAATACATTACGCAATTTCTATAAACATGATTTGTCATGCTTGTGTAATCTATTTCTGAAATCACTGTTTATATATGACACTTAACCTTACTTAAATAGATGCATAGAATGAGACGCTAAAACTGTCAATACTGTTGGTCCCATTCCATTTGGAGTTTGTGTGATTCCTTCAGGTTTTTTTTGTCCAATGGATTTCAAACAATGGTATTCTACAATGAAACCTCATTATTCAACCCAGTTACGAGTGTCTGAATAAAGTTGGTATAATATTACCCTCAATATATGTCTTATCAAGGATTGGGTAAATACCTCATGCACCTCGAGATCTAATTTGTGTGTGTTGCAATTCAAAACTTTGACCATTTAATATCAACTCTGTATATGTCAGAATTTTTAAAATGAAAAAATATAATGCAATTAATTTAACTTTTGTTTCGATATAGTTATTATTGGCATAATTCTTACATTGAACTTGAATGGGTATTTTAATTCTCGTAAGTTAAAATATTATTTATTTAATACCTGCTTTGTTATAGTTTAATGCATACCTCTGCAATTGATGAGGATAATGTTGTAAGTTTTTTTTTCGTCGTTGAATAGTCGTACTCTACATTCTGTTAAGGAAACAAGTTGACCTTTTTTTATCTGTCCCACCATCTCATCCCAAACTGCAACTCTAATTTTCCCGCTTTTGTCTTTGAGGGTAACATCTTGCAGTGCCATTTTCTTGTTGTTTACTTTTTGCTGTGTTGGAGCCTCAACCTGACAAAAATACTAAAAATACAGGATTTTAAACGAAATTCTAAAAATACACAGTAATTTACATGTATATTGATATCAAATGTGGTCTCAACTGGCAATGAACTATATTTTTTGAAGGAAAATGCATTTTTTTGTGACAGATAAGACCGAAGTGTATATATATATATATATATATATATATATATATGTGT
>MJUU01023420.1:184031-209101 GCA_002080025.1 Modiolus philippinarum
GACACAAAAATAAAAGCCAAAATATGGGCTGAAGAATATGTTCAGCTGGGCTCACTCCTTTACAAAACAAATAAAACAAGATTGGAAGCAGTGCAGAGCAGAAATTTTTCATAATTTTTTTTCATCAGTGGATAAGTGCTTTCCACATTTTCGTGTCCGTATATTGCGAAAAGTACCCAAACCAATCATCAAATTTGATGAAATATATGGACACCATTCAGAAATTGTACACAGATGTAGGAGAAAAAGCCGCTTTATACTACGATGAAAATTTTCGAATGTGGAGGGCAGAAAATCCCCAAAACATGCCGTGGGGGTGATAAACCAAGAACTACATGCCGAAACACTGCAAATCGGTGTCAAAACAAAACTGGATTTACTAAATAAAACAACAAAAGCAGACAGTACTAATAAGCAAAGTCTTTTTCGTGGCAACCGTGACAAAAAAGTCTGCTTCAGTTTCAATAATAATGGAGGGAAATGCCTCAGAAGGAATTGTGAATTCCCCCACATCTGCAGCAGATGTCAAGGAAACCATCATAAAAGAATATGCCCCATCCCAGCAGACAAATCAAAAACTTCTGAACAACCAACTAAAACCAATGTGCAGAATCAGCCAAACATGTCAAAAGGGAGATAATGCATGTAAAAATACAAAAAATGTTGTAACACCTATTAATGTCAAAGTATTAGATCAATGGTTAGTGGGATATGACAGTGAGAAACGAAATTATTTGGTTGAAGGATTTACATGCGATTTTAAATTATCATTTAGTGGGGAAAGAAAGTCGGCACTAGACAATATTCAAATTTCAGAACAAAAAATTTCTGTTGAAATTAAAGAAGGCAGGGTGGGGGACCCTTTTCATTCGACCAACTGCGTTTTGCCAATTTGCAAATCTCTCCTCTTGGTCTAGTGCCGAAGCAAAAATTAGGGGAATATAGGGTAATTCACCACCTTTCTTATCCCGAAGGTTTATCTATTAATTATGGCATACCAAAGGAAGATTCTGCTGTTACATATCAAACCATTGATGATGCTGTGAAATTAATTAAACAGTTTGGTAAGGGAGCTCTTCTATCTAAAACTGATATAGAACATGGTTACAAAAATATACCAATTCACCCGGATGATCATGAGTTGCTTGGGTTTGCAATTGGTGACAAAATTTTTTATGACAAAACTTTACCAATGGGTTTAAGTTTTTCATGTAATCTTTTTGAAAGATTTTCAACTGCTTTACATTGGGTGGTCAATGAAAAATTAAAAATTGACGGCTGTGTTCATTTGATTGATGATTTCCTGTTAGTAGGGCCACCTTCTTTACTATTTTGCTATAGTCAGTTGGAAATGTTCTTCAAATTTTTACAGCATATTAACGTTCCAATTAAAAATGAAAAGACAGTGTACCCAACCACAATTTTAACATTCCTTGGGCTCGAATTAGACACAGTAGCTATGTAAGTTAGACTGCCCAATTCAAAATTGATCAAATTACGAGATATATTAAGTAATGCAAAGAAAAAGCAAAAAATGACTCTTGTGGAGCTACAATCGCTTATCGTGTTGCTTAATTTTGCATGTGCAGTGGTGGCCCCAGGTCGTACATTTTTAAGGCGTCTTATTGATTTAACGAAAGGTCTTCAAAAGCCCCATCACAGACGGAGGCTAAACAAGGAAGCACGTGCTGATTTAGAAGCTTGGTCCATATTTGTTGATCATTTTAATGGTTCATCTATGTTTTTAGCAGATATTTGGCAAACCTCTGTCGCTCTTGAACTTTTTACAGATGCAAGTGGATTAGGATGTGGGGGCATATTTGGGTCAAACTGGTTTTCAGTAGAATGGACAGAAAAATGGAAAAATTACCATATCTCAGCCAAAGAATTATTTCCCATTGTGCTTGCTGTAGAATTGTGGGGGAATGTCTTTGCAAATAAACAAATTTGTTTCTTTTCTGATAATATGGCAGTGGTCCAAGTCATAAATAAACAAACAGCGAAAGACCCAAACATAATGAAATTGCTACGGCGTCTTATTGTCCAGTGTCTTAAGTTTAACATAATGTTTCGTTCTAAGTATGTGCCTGGTGTAGATAATATTCTAAGTGATAAATTGTCTCGTTTGCAGATAACAGAGTTTCATCAGTTAGCCCCACAGATGGATCAATTTCCAACAGAAGTAACATCCCAGATGTTGAACATTTAAAGTCTGTGTCGGATTTTTTAATAGAAAAAGCATTAACAGCCAAAACACATGCATCATATGATAGGGCTAGATTTCTGTACAGAGAATTCATGCAAATTTATTTTCCATGGAAATGTTTGTTTCCTCTGGAGGTTGAAAAGTTAGTGTTGTTTATTGCACATTGTTACACCAAAGAGTTAGCCCCTCAAACGGTCACAACATACATGTCTGCTCTTGGACATTTTAATAAATTGCAATGTCATGAAGATACAGGCAGAACTCAACCTTTTGTAATTCGTAGGGACTTGCAGGTCTATCAAAAATTGAAAGGTAAATCAGATGTCCGTTTACCAATAACTCCATCCATTCTGTGCAGACTTGTCAAGTCACTTCCACAGTGTACCTCATCGTATTATCAACGTTTATTATTTAGAGCCATGTATCTTTTAGCTTTTCACGCGTTTTTACGGGTAGGCGAAATCACAAACACGGGGTGCTCTAATTGTAACCTGCAGTTTAGCGCATTAAAGTTTGGAAACACATGTATGTTGTCAAACAAACAACAAGAGCTAACATTAACAATGACTGAATTTAAACATCATAAAGGAAAACCAGCAGTCACCTTTCATTTAACTGATAATAAACAAAACCCTGATTTATGCCCTGTAAGTGCTATGTGGGAATATTGCATTATGAGAGGGTCAATGAATGGACCTTTGTATACCAGGATAATGTAGCAGTATCACGACAGGTATTCAGCCAGCAGCTACAAATATCTTTAACATTTTTAGGTTATAATACTAAGATTTACAAAGGCCACTCGTTTCGAATCGGTGCAGCTTCATGGGCACGGGCAAGGGGCGTTTCTGATGAGAAAATACAGATGTTGGGCCGTTGGAAATCTGATGCCTTCAAAAAATACATTCGCATTCCACTTTTGACAATATGAAAGATGATTTTGAATTTTTTTAGCAGGCATGGGGACATGGGCCTCTGCCTGAATTGTAGATATAACATTCATTTGTCAGGAGGTTTTACAGTCTACAAGATACTAATCTGTTGTCATGCGTGGAGAAGTTATGACAGAAGTCTCGCTGTAAAGTGTGCCATCTTTCGTTTTGCTTTCACATTCTAATATACCTCAATAGATGTAGGGCAGTAAGACATGGGGACATGGACCTCTGTCTGTAAAAATTTCCCTTTCGTTTTTACTTTCACATTCTAATACATTTTTGTATGTATACCTCGATAAATGTAGGACAGTGGACAGTTAAGACATGGGGACATGGGCCTCTGTCTATAATTGTTAATTTTTGTGTTACCAATTTTGAATTTTGATTTTATGAGATGCTTGGATATGAGGCGCATTGGCTTACATGTATATTTTACAGTACAAGATTGTAGTTCAATACTGTTTTTAATCAGTTCAATACGGCAAGTTTTCACCCCTCACCTTTGATTTTCAAAGATGTAGTAAAACATTGAGTTTTAGTCACAATATATTATTTAGGTTTTTTCTTATTGTATTCTGTTTATATATGAGAAAGGAGGCAGCAGATTCTGCCGATAGGATATAAACGCATGAGGTCCATTAAAGGGTATTTTAAGTAAATTCGTGAACATGTCGACAGAGATAATAAATTTTACGAGCAAATCAATATGAATATTACAGTTCAGTTATCAATTTTTATGTAATTAAAGTTACATGTATACAACATACAACTTATTTTACGACATGATTTTATATTAATCTCTGTAAATATAATATCCTGTCGGCGCTTTTCCGGTCAATGACCTGTCAAAATATTTATAAATAGCCAGACAAATGAGGTCCATTAAAGGGTACATGTGATATCCTGTCGATGCGTCTGGCTGCAATTCAGTACATTTGTTAATCGGTACACTGACCTACTAAAATTATTAATAGCTCAACATAGTTACTTGAAAGATAAAATTAGTAACATATGATGCTGCGGTAAAAATATAAATAGATATAAATGTTATATTTTTTTCGTAATTATACAGACATGCTTGTGATTAATTTAATATTCATTTTAAACAAATTATTTTTCATTTGCGCTTTTAAAAACGTGTCTCATGACATGAATCTAGAAACCTGTCAAAATATTTATAAATAGCCGAGCACGCAACTTATCTTTATCGGTCAATGACACGAATGTTAATAGTTAATTTCGAGTATCTTTCAGCATCGATAAACATAAATTTTTTGCCAATTGCAACACATATGTATTTATTTACATCCATTTTTTAAAAAGAAAATTTATTACATTTTTTTAATTGCAATACCGTTTTAGAGGCTAATTGGTTAATTTTAGTTCCGAATGATACACTTCCGAACGGCCCATTGACAGATTTAGATGCTCTTTATTTTTCTTAGATATGGTGTACTTGTGCATGAGGTAATATCTCATGTGTACACTTTGTTCAATTAATATAACGTAACTTTATGTTAATTCTAAAACCTAAGGATTAACTCCCTACATCGTAGTTTTGTCCTTAGCTATATTTGATTTTACTGATTATTCCGATATCGTTTGGTTTTATGCATTTGAAACATTTTTTGAAATTATGGATTTCCTTTGTTTGGGTTCTAGTGCTGCTGACGAGGAATTAATTTCCGAAATGGCCATACAGCTCATTAAAATTATTGCAGTTGCAGTAAACATATGTGTTATGGTCTCATGTTCATTTACTCCATATCATTTCGTAAAATATTAGAAGCCAACAATAACACTGCGTGAACCTCAGGGTTCACACAATGAACAAAAACGCCACAAAAATAAAGCACTAGCAGTGTGAAACCCTAAAAAAAATCAGGTATCATCAGGTGCTATATCAGCTCGAGAGTCGACAGGATAATTTCGACCATGGGGTGAAAATAGTAATGATATGAAAAATTGTATGTTATGATATTTTTATCATATGTTTTAAACTATAAATACATCCTCAAGTTCATACGCGATCTCGGAAGTTAAATTTCAGGAATCGCAATTTTAAGTTAAAACCTTGTAACGTAGAATTTGTGAAGACAACATTTTGTTTGTGGTGCATAATTCAACATGATTTGAAAATAAAAATTCGGATATGTTCCAAATATGCAAAAAAATAAGTAGAGAATTAATTCTAAAAGAAAATTTAAAAAATCAATTTTTGTGGAGCGTAAATGACTGTCGAAAATGATTGATAATACAGTTACGGATTCAGCATGTGATATTAACCGGAAGCAGTTGATATAAACTAGAAGCAGTTGATAATAAAAGTCATATCACACGGTTGTGAACAATTTGACCTGAATATAAAAAATCGACAGTATTATCAAGGGGTAAAATTTTACTGTAATTTTTATAAACATAGGATAAAATTGTAGCTACATATTTAGTCGCACCACAGGCATCAATAAGCGCATTAGTTATGACAAGTGTTAGATAAAAATAACGGTTCATTTTTTTATTGTGTGTTGGAAATAACTTGACATTAAGATATACGAATCGGGCTGTAACAGACTTCGTGGAAATATTAGCATCTGTCTTATCATCTTCTACAAGCATGCGAAAACGGTTGAAAGTTATAGTAATATTTACAAAGGATAGTTATCTTCTATCAGTGGTATTTAAACTTTTTGGTAATGAAACAGAAGATTGAAGTAGGATCATTTTGTCCAAACAGTTCGTACTGATAAGTGACAGTTGGATTTTAACAATTAAGATAAGTTTCTAAAAGTTGATAGCATGACATCCTTGACTACATCTGGTTAATTTCATTAACTGAAATTTTATTACTGAAAATAACACGAAATGACTATTTATTACGCCTATGTAAATCAGATATAGTGGGTCTCTTATCATATTTGAGGGACATACGTCCCTCGAATATGATAAGAGACCCACTATCTATTACATACAAAAACACATGTGAACGGTTAGGAAATACACTGCTGATGAGGAATTAATTTCCGAAATGGCCATACAGCTCATTAAAATTATTGCAGTTTGAGTATGGTCTCATCTTCATTTACTCCATATCATTTCGTAAAATACAGTAAGCTGACGCTGGTAAAGAAGAAATAAAAATTACATTGTAAAGTACATAGCCTTATATTAATTTCTTTTTCCACTGAAAAAAGTGATCTAGGGCGAATTTGCTGTGATGGCTGCCTCCATAATTAGGAAAATTACCCCGCCCTGTCCTGACAATATTTGGGAATCTTGTCATATGCCCACTGGATGTTGCCCGAAGCACCGCAAGCAGCAATGACTATATTGGCAAGCGAAGTTATTACAAAACCCAGAATAGTTGAAGGCATAACATTTTTACCATTTATTAGCAGGTGTCTGACCTAAACCCGACACCCCATTCATGTAAATCAACCACAATTCAGTTTAAATTGGAGACCAAGATGCGGTATGCTGTGAAATCCTCAAACGAACCTGCTCATCGTACAATTTCCAACCAGTTGGACATCGCTTAGCCGCCAACCGATTAATGCTCATATATTTCAGAAGATCCAAGTATAGGTCTTGGTGAGCAGCACAGTAAATAGCCATAAAAAATTATAAATGCGTCGGTCCAGGACTCGACAGTGGTGATTTTTCCGGAGTTTTGTAGTTTGGACTGGATCACAACTATTAGCTTTTGTCTTTCTGCCGAATTAATATGTGAATTAGAAAGCAAAACAGCCACATCAATATATTCGCCAGTAACATTTTTTTGCTTAACATTAAGCGCTACGTTAGCTGCTAAGTCATCCGTAGTTTTCTTAAGCACATGAGGGGGTTCTTGAATGTAACTTCTATTTCCTGACGGGCCTGGGTCCGATGAGAGCGGGATGCTCGGCAAGGTGTTAACAGCTGTTGTTGAGGCAGCGGTCAATATTGTTGTATCTGTTGTTGGTGGTGATCCTCTGAATAAGGTTTGGGTGACAGAACCCTGAGCTCATGTGTAAATTGTACCACTGCTACTCCCGGAGGCCTTTTTGTTTCAATATAACAAATGATTTTTCCTTTTGTCCAAAACGAATGATATTTTCTATTGGTATATTTTAAAGACAGAAACAATGATGATTACCGTGTTGTGATTAATTACCAAATCAAGAAAATTATTCAATTTTTAAAAGCTTTCAATTTGTATAGTAAAACATGAGTATATTATCCAATTTTTAAATGCCATCAAATTTGATCTATTTATCTTAAATTATCTATAATATGATTTTTATCTTTTAGAAATCCTTTTTATCTGTACATAGCAACGTGTTTTAAGTGACTTTTTTATCTTGTATATTTATTACTATATTATCAACAGTTCACGCCACGATATAGCTGAAATATTGCTAAAGTTGGCGTTAAGCAACAATCAATCAATCAATCATCAACCAATCAAGAAATTATTTTAGTTGGCCTATTATATTTCTTTTGATTGAACTATAGGTTTAGACTTTGTTGTAAAAACAAACTTAAATAACAATAATGTCAATTAAAACAACGGCAGTAGAATACCGAAGGAACAAAGGGGTGATATTCACAAAAATCGAAGTCCAAAGACAGGGCAAAAACGAGAACACAGAAAACAATGACGTTAGACACAAAAACAATGACGCCAGACAGACACAAAGCACAGAACCAGAAACCACAACATTCAGAACAAAGGCACTCACAGTGTGAACTCCAGTGAAACTGAGAGTGACATCAGGTGCTCCGGAAGGGTAAGCATGTCCTGCTCTGTTAACAGCACCCGTCACACTGTGAGTGATTCAATCCGGGAAAATGTCAAAGTCGGTAAATGATTAATAGATTTTTTATCTCCAGTCAGTATTCTCTGTACCATTTTAATGGTGTCTTCTAGCTATTCCAATATTTTGAAATTACATATTCTGGGTATTCCAACATGCAAAGAACAATAGGTGTTTTTATAGCGTTATATGTTGTTACAATAATTAATGGTTAATTAATTTTACAGGTAAATCTACATTAAAATATTTTATTATTTAAAAACTCTTGTTTAACAAGCAGAAAAATGAAAAAGCCAGAATTAAAGTAAAATATTAATTAAATATGAAAATATTTCACATACAAGAACTTTTAATAAGAAATTTAAAAACATTATTTTGGAAAATGACAAAAATAGACTAAACCGAGCTGATTTTGGCTGATGAGGCCATGCTTATCTTATAACTATTTTTTACACATTTGGACGCTTGCTGATATTGAGTACTCCAACCAACCTGACTCACTTGGCTGCTGCAAATCCAGTCTATGCTGATGGCACATTTTATGATTGATTGATTGATTGAATATTGTTTAACGTCTACTCAGCAATATTTCAGCTATATCAAGACGAGAACAAGTTTGTTAATAAATAATCACTTTGGGGTATGGAAAGGGCCATGGGACGGGAAATTCTGACTGCCACTGGAAAAGTAGGGTGAAATCGTCAAGGGCGGGGAATTTAGCCTTGTAGCCGATCACCTACGGACCACCCCAAAAAGAGCTTGCTACACGGGTTCTTTAACGTGCAGGAAGCGTGGCATTTCTTCCAACACGTGGACCTGAGTTTACATCCCATCCGAAAGATGGGTTGTGTATTTATTAATCCCGCACAACCACGGAATGGGTCCTATTTCTATATCCCGGGACCCTCGGGGTCAGCCTCCGTTTAGGAGGGGTCACACCCCGCAAGCCGGAGATACTGGGTCCTATTTCTATATCCCGGGGTTCCCTCGGGGTCCTCTGTTAGGATGGCTCATACTCCAAGCTCAGAGGATGCTGCGGGCCTATTCTTCAGCCGGGACCGCGCACGGCGGCACATTTTATGCATGCCCTGCATACTTTCATCAGTTGTATACTCTCCATGTAATGGTAGATGGTACTATGTATCCACTAGTATACAGTCTGCTACCTGGGAAAGACTAACGAATGTACATCAGACTACTCAGTGTTCTCAAAGAACTCTGTCGGGATAACATTAAAGACTGCTTCTTTCATTACACCCATTGTATTTTGGAGAAACGCACAGAAACACGGACTCCAAACTGCGTACAGAGATGATGAGTACATCCTCCAACTTGTCCGTAGGGCAGCCGCTCTTCCACTACTTCCACCACACATTACTGAAGTTGTATGAATTAATGCACTTTGAAGAAATTGATGCAGCTTACACCAATACTGACACTTTCGGCTTCACAGACTATGTCACCACCTACTGGGTGGAAGGTCATCGCAACTTGTGGAACCACTACCTAACAGAAGAATCCAGAACTACAAACCATCTGGGAGGTTGGCACTGCAAACTGAAGATTGATTGATTGATTGAATATTGTTTAACGTCTACTCAGCAATATTTCAGCTATATCAAGACGAGAACAAGTTTGTTAATAAATAATCACTTTGGGGTATGGAAATGGCCATGGGACGGGAAATTCTGACTGCCACTAGAAAAGTAGGGTGAAATCGTCAAGGGCGGGGAATTTAGCCTTGTAGCCGATCACCTACGGACCACCCCAAAAAGAGCTTGCTACAAGGGTTCTTTAACGTGCAGGAAGCGTGGCGTTTCTTCCAACACGTGGACCTGAGTTTACATCCCATCCGAAAGATGGGTTGTGTATTTATTAATCCCGCACAACCACGGAATGGGTCCTATTTCTATATCCCGGGACCCTCGGGGTCAGCCTCCGTTTAGGAGGGGTCACACCCCGCAAGCCGGAGATACTAGGTCCTATTTCTATATCCCGGGGTTCCCTCGGGGTCCTCTGTTAGGACGACTCATACTCCAAGCTCAGAGGATGCTGCGGCCTATTCATTAGCCGGGACCGCGCACGGCGGGCAAACTGAAGAAACTAGTCAAATCTCCAAACATCTTTAACATGATAGTTACTCTGTCACAAAGAAGCTATTCAGGTCTTGACCCTCATTCAGTACTCAGCAGGAAGTAAACACGTTCCAAAGAAAGAAAGTATAAAGAAATGGACAACCGAATCGCAAACTTGAAAGCCAGACTTCAAGATAAGTAACTCACACCAGTCCAGTACGCAGACGCCGCCTCTTACTTATTCCACGTTGATTAAATGAACTGTGCTAAGTTTAAATATGAATTTGTGCTTTTATTTTTGCGTTATTTATTACTTTGTAATGAATTTGTACTTCTTTATCTTTCATTGTGCTGACATTACTTTGTGCTCATTTCTTATACTAGTACTTTGCTTGTTGATTAATATGTAAAAAGTGGTATCCTTTCAAATATAATTTAGTGAATTCCTACTTTTTTAGTGCTAAATAATTTACTTGTTAACTGTGCTATTTCATTTATTTGAAAATAAAATAATATATTAGAATTTATTTAGATTTTTAACCGGGTTTTCCATCGGAAAAATCCGGTTATTAAAATGGTGAAAATTGCGGGCGGTGGGCGGGTGGCTGCCAAATGGGTACATCATTTGTCCGGAGCGAATGCAGGTCAGTTGAAGATATATCAAAGATGTGCATGGTACTTTAATTTTGATTTTTGATAATTCATGTCAAAAATATCAGTTGTTGAACTTAGTAAATTTTTAACAATAGGGTACCCCCTTTGTCCGAAGCAAATCTCCTGTAGTATAAGAGACGGGAAATTTTTATTTTGCATACAAGTTGAACATATATCAAAGATGTGCATGGTACTTTTATTTTGATTTTTGATAATGTATGTCATAATATCAGTTGTTGAACTTAGTCATTTTTACATCAAAGTTTTAGCAATAGGGTACCCCTTTGTCCGGAGCAAATCCCCGACAGTATTAGAGACAGGACGTTTTTATTTTTTGCAGATCAGCTGTACATATATCAAAGATGTGCATGGTACTTTGATTTCGATTTCTGATAATTCATGCCAAAAATATCAGTTATTGAACGAAGTTTTTTTTGTCAAATTTCATCAATAGGTACCCCCTTTGTCCGGAGCAAATATTCTTCAGTAGAGACAAGAAGTTTTTATTTTGCAGATCAGTTGTACATATATCAACGATGTGCATGGTACTTTGATTTTGATTTTTAGTAATTTATGCCAACAATATCATTCGCTGAACTTTGTCATTTTACATCAAATACTTACCAATAGGGTGCCCCATTTGTCCGAAGCAAATCTTCTACAGTATTGGAGACAGGAAGTTTATATTTTGCAAATCTGTTGTACATATATCAAAGGTGTGAATGGAACTTCAATTTTGATTTTTGATTATTTATGCGAAAAAACCAGTTGTTGAACTTAATCATTTTATGTCAAATCTGTGCAAACAGAGTATCCCATTTGTCCAGACCAAATCTTCTACAGTTTTCAATATGCAAATCAGATATTCTTATATCAACGGTGTGCATATGGGACTTTTATTTTGATTTTTGATAATTTGATGCCAAAATTACCAGTTTTTGAACTTAGTCATTTTTCGTCAAATATTTACCAATTGGGTATCCTATTTGTCCAGAACATATCTCCTATCGTGTTATAGAAAGGAAGTTTTTTTGCAGATCATATTTGTGCCTGTATCAGAGGTGTTCCCAGTACTTTTATGAAGATCATTAAAATCCAAGTTGCTGAACTTTCAGAAATAGGCCACTTTGGTGGAAGATTTAACATTTAAGATCAATAAAAATATATTCATATTTCATATATTCAGGGTCAACTCATGTGCAAGATAAACTGTCCATGTAAAAGAAACCCCTGTTTGCTGTCACTTTGACAGCTTTCCTCTTGTTGTTTTTTTTTACCTGTAATCAACTCCATTAATTAAAGAAATTTTAATGAAATGTTTGCTTGATGTTTACACCTATTCCAACATGAATTTCTTGTAATTTTACCTTAAATTCAAAATCTTGGAATAGGTGGAATGAACCATTTTAATTACCTGTAATTTTCAATCCACACGGAGATACAAGAATTTCAAATAACTAACATCGAAGTTAAAAGTTTAAACTAGACATCTCTTCCGTTTTTTCCCGGGGAAAATATAGAGATGTGTATCTGGAGTAGTCTAAAAAAGTCCGAAAAAGTCAAACTTCCTGATTGTACTATCTATTCCTTGTCTACAACTTGGGTCGCTGACCCTTCATGTAGGAGACATAAGTTGTCGAAATGCGCATATGAAAATAGTAAATTTACAGTCGCTGACCCTTCATGTAGGAGACATAAGTTGTCGAAATGCGCCTATGAAAATAGTAAATTTACAGTAACTTCGGTATTTAGTTATTTGTTACCACTGGACCGTCGATGCCACTGCTGGTGGACTTTAAGTCCCCGAGGGTATTCACCAGCCCAGGAGTCAGGACTTCGGTGCTGACCCGAAAGCCGATAGCATTTGGAACCTTACAATATCTATTTTTTTTGTAAATTTTGTTTAAAACTAAGGAGTGCGCATGTGCAGAAAGTAACTTCGATATTTAGTTATTTTATAGGAAAACAGAATCGACTGCTCAACAATTAGAACGTAGAAAACCATGTGATAAAGAGACAAATATGGAGGAACCCTACTATTTATGTTGGCCTGTTGCAGAACAGGCCACAGATACTATTGGACTTGAAGTAAATTGTTAGAATTTTGAATGCAGTGGTGCAAATGTGACAATTAAAAGAGAAATAATTGAAAATGAAGTAATTGTAATCAGCGATGACGAGGATGCTGATCAAGACGATCGGGATGTTTATATTCAAGAGGATGAGGAAAACAAACTAGTGATAGACATAAGGATTCATGTGATGAAGAGGGGGTGCTGATCGACAGTGTGAAGAGGAAGATTGCGAGACAACTCGGATGGTGGTTGAAAATGACAGGACAGATTGTTCATACATTGTTAAATTTAATAGTTTTTATACGCCCGTCTAATGACGGGACGTATTATGGTATACCGATGTCCGATTGTCCGTCCGTCCGTCTGTCCGTCCGTTTCATATGTCGCGCTCTAACTTGATAACCCTTTGGCCAATTCACTTCAAACTTTATAGAAGTATTGGGTATGATGGCCTGACGATCTGTAAACTTTTTCGTGAAATTTCGATTTTTCTTGCAAGAGTGATGGGACTTTATTCGTCAATTTTTAGGCAATTTTTCATATGTCGCGCTCTAACGTAATAACCCTTTGGCCAAATCACTTCAAAGTTTGTAGAAGTATTGGGTACTATGACCTGACAATCTGTATACTTTTTCGTGAAATTTCGATTTTTCTTGCAAGAGTTATAGGACTTTATTCGTCAATTTTTAGGCAATTTTTTCATATGTCACGCTCTAACTTGATAACCCTTTGGCCAATTCACTTCAAACTTTATAGAAGTATTGGGTATGATGGCCTGACGATCTGTATACTTTTTCGTGAAATTTCGATTTTTCTTGCAACAGTTATGGGACTTTATTCGTCAATTTTAAGGCAATTTTCATATGTCGCGCTCTAACTTGATAACCCTATGGCCAAATAACTTCAAAGTTTGTAGAAGTATTTGGTACTATGACCTGACGATCTGTACACTTTTTCCTGAAATTTCGATTTTTCTTGCAAGAGTTATGGGACTTTATTCGTCAATTTTTAGGCAATTTTTCATATGTCGCGCTCTAACTTGGTAACCCTTTGGCCAATTCACTTCAAACTTCGTAGAGGTATTGCGCATGATGGCATGATGATCTGTATACTTTTTCTTGAAATTTTGATATTTCTTGCAAGAGTAATGGGCCTCTATTCGTCAATTTTAAGGCAATTTTTCACATGTCGCTCTCCAACTTGAGAACCATTTGGCCCAATCACTTCAAAATTTGTAGAGGTATTGGGTATGATGGCCTGACGATCTGTTTATTTTTTCTTGAAATCTGGACTTTTCTTGCAAGAGTTATGGGACTTTATTTGTCAATTTTAAGGCAATCTTACACATATTGGCTTTACTTGACAATCTTTCTTCAAACTATGTAGAGATATCAGGCTTCATAGCCAGTTAAAGGTGCATTCTAAAATGAGAACCCCTTACCTAAATTACATAAGTGACGACGGGCGTATCATGCGACTTGGCGCAGCTGTTTATTTAATGTAAACATATGTATATAGTTAATTATAGCTAATGTGCAAGTAAAATTATTCTTTTTAAGGTTAATTAATTATAGCTAATGTGCAAGTAAAACTATTCTTCTTAAGGTGGGGCATTGCACCATTTAATGAAAATGACTGTTTGTCCCACCGATCATCTACTTATTGTCCTGGACTTATATTTACGCGTGTTTTCATAAAATGATAATTGTCACGCTAAGATAACAAATTTTGGACTAAACACTTCAAATAGCTTGTATATTTTTATAATCACTCTAATTACAAAAGATTTAGGACATTTTTGCTCTTTCTGTATCTATATAATAGTATTTTTAAAGAAAACGGCAAACGAAGTGTGTCGCTACATTTCTTACCTATGCTACATTTAACAGTTGATTGTTTTACATAAGAATTTTTCAGACAATTTCGTCACTGTGGAATTTTAACTATTTCAAATTTTAGTGAGATATGTCCTCTCTTTCCAAAATTATTTCGATTTTTCAACCGAGTCTGAAACACAAATCCATTTGACGTTCATTTTTTTGACACTGTCGTAAATAGGTCTTGATGTCATAAAAGATATATCGTTCGGGGGTATAAATACTGCTGATTTCCCAATGTTCTTCAGTCGTGCTTCCTCTCCCAAAGTAAATAGAACTCTGCAAAAACTATAAAACTGAGTGTGCTAACATAAAGGCAATACTAATAAAATACCATTATCTCCCTTTGGAAGACAAACTTTAAAAGGTTACAATATTTATGTTTATGGTTTTCTTAGCTATTTAGTGTCAACAATACAATATGATAATAATAATAATAACAAAAATATTTCGGTCAATTAATTAGAAACGATATCACAAAATTATAAGCTAGATCCTGCGATAGATTCCAGCTATATTACCTGGCTCAGAAGATAAAACACATTCAAGGACATAAATAAAAGCTTTATTATTTTTGTCATAAAGTAGCAACATTTGACCAATTATCATTATACGTTATTTCTGATTACTGATGTTTGTAATATAATATGAAGCTGTCATAATATTAAATCTTAATAAATCATATATTTATATATAGAAAAAAAAGAAGGGAAACGGGGAATGTGTCAAAGAGACAACGACCCAACGGCAGGAACGGTTTTGATAAATACTGCCACAATATATGAGCACTAGCCATCACTGGTATCTGTTGTAAAGGTTATATTGTAAAAACTTTGGTTCACTCTGTTCTTAGCGACGAAGGTCGTTACAATATCATTAATCATTATTTAATAAGCAATACATAAACAAATAAACAAACCCTAAGGTTAAAAAATCGAAATTGTAAGAAATTGTAAAAATATTCCAAATTCCGAAAATTTCAATTTTTCAATATCCTTTTTTCTAAAACGAAAAAGAACCATTTGTGTCCGAATTCCACCATGGAAACTTGCATACTAGAAATATACTAGTATATTAATAGTAACACGACATTCAATTCAGAATGTGCGCTTTCTGAATTACAGTTTTAATGACCTGGTTAAAGTGTTATTCAGAGATCACGTTACTTCAGCCACTGGAATATTTTGAAGGACAAGGGTCCCGCTGTTCTTTGCTGTTCCAAAAGTTTTTTTCCCCTAGGTTACACAACAAAGTTCGGAATTTTAAGTTGACAAGACGTTGATAGAAATTATTTGATACAAATACATTTGTTTGATGGGCTTGCTTCGGCTGAATAAGTGGGTACTGAAATGTTATGTGTGTACATTTTTAGTAAGAAAATGATATTGGACAAGAGGGAAACACCTGTATTTTGTTGCTTTGTATGTGTTATAATGAGAGAGAATCACATATACATCTTTGTAATAAATGATATATAACTTCAAACACCCCCCCCCCCCCATAATATATTAACATGCTTTCTATCTTCACCCAAAAAGAGATGTCATCCACATGTCTTCCCGGATCTTTGACCACTTTAAACATGTATCTGACACTTATAATAAAGGGCTACACATAGCGCAGCATGATACGACCGCAGCATGTAGAGCACCGAAATTTAAACAGGTGTAATTTAAAGTGGATGTAGAAACAGTATAGAGCTTGACACAGTAAGTAGATAGATTGATTGAATATTGTTTAACGTCTACACAGCAATATTTCAGCTATATCAAGACGAGAACAAGTTTGTTAATGAATAATCACTTTGGGGTATGGAAAGGGGCATGGGACGGGAAATTCTGACTGCCACTGGAAAAGTAGGGTGAAATCGAAGTAACTAGATAGACAAGATAATAAACTTTACACAGTAAATAGCTGTACACAAACTAGGGATCATAGAATTAGCCCTTTTGATCCATTATAGCTCTGAAATTGTGTGGGTAATGCTTAATCTGTTGACATGATACTAACCTAACAGCTCTCATCAAGAGGAATCTATTCCATGCAATTGTCCTTATACAATTCAACATGTATTAATTGAATGTGTAGATGTTGCCGATATCAGGCGTGATTTTTATTCAGCTGATTGTCTTAAAGACCTATTTACAAATGTCGCTGGCGACAAAATCGTTCAATTTTTAAAAGCAATCAATTTATTTAGTAAGATTTAAATGGATTTAATTCATAGTTGTAATATTATAACAGTTAAACTGTCATTTCTCCTATAATAATTTTTATATTTTACACTCTTGTTTTACTTGTATAAAGCTTTAATGGTTTTAAATTGATATTTTACATATTTATTATAATTGTTCAACTTACTTAACAGATCTCGCCACAATATAGCTGAAATATTGCTGAATTTGGCATAAAACATCAATCAATCAAGAGGAATCTAAAGAAAAACCCCCCTTGCAATGCGATTAGAATAAAGATTTTTCATATTTTGAAGAAAAAAAATGCAGTGTTGACTCCTTTGATCCCTTATAATACAAAAAAATACCGAATTTGCATAAAAAACAGTAAATTTCGTTATGCTGTACACGTGTTTCAAGGAGTTACCTCTCATCAGCAGCATTAAAATCAAATAATATGGAAAGCCATAATCCAAAAGTTGTAATAAAAGAAGCACTCAATATCAAATAAATCGAAATAGGAAGCCAAATCCATTACCAAGGACATCCACCGAGTGCCATACTGCTCGGAACCGGTAAGAGGTATGCCAAATCTGTTGACATACTACCAAAAACTTAATCTTAAAAATCCCATCAAATTCCGATGAAATAAAGATTTAACAGATTAAACTATAGGCTCTCAAGAGCCTGTATCGCTCAGCTGACATAGACAGTCCAAATAACCTAAATAGCAATGGGTCTCGTTTTCAAGTATGTTAAAAGACCCTGATAATATTTGCTTCAAAGTCGAACTATATGTCCTGCAACCATTTTGGATTAGGTAGACTAACAGGTCATCTTTTTTGAAGGGGGCCAACTTGGGTAGGAACAAAAAATCACAAACCCTAAAGGCACAACCCATGGACAATTGTGACTCAATTTGATTCAAATTGGTCTATTAGTTTCAGAGAATATCATTAAATGTGCTTTTCCCATAAGGTACGATGTTCCACTAAGTTACCCGTTGGTAGCCATCCTGGATGAAGTGCAAACTTACCACATATTTTTAAAGGGAACCACCCAAGGACTGTTGTGACAAAGTTTGGATCCAATTGGCTCTGTTGTTTCAGAGGAGATATTCATTGTGAATGCTTTCCCATCTGGTCCAATGTTAAACTATGTTCCCCACTGGCGGCCATCTTGGGATGTGATGCAGACACATTTCTCAAAGGGGGGCAACTAAGGACTATTGCGACTTAGTTTGGTTCCAACTGGCATAATAGTTTAAGGAGATAAGATCTCTGAATGTGTTTTCCCATAGGAAATAATTTCAAATAAGTTCCCCGCTGGCAGCCATCTTGGATGAAGTGTGGACTTGCCAGACATATTTTTAAAGGGGACCACCAAAGTACTATTGCGACCAAGTTTGGTTAAAGATAGCTTTGTTGTTACAGAGAAGATCTTTGAATGTTTTCCCATAGGTCCAATGTTAAACTATGTTCCCCTGAATGTGATGCAGACTTGCAGGACAATTTTTTCAAGGGGGGCAACTAAAGACTACTGTGACCAAGGTTGCTTCCAATTGGCCAAATAGTTTTTCAAATGAAATGTTTTTCCATAGGGTCAAATGGTAAAATAAGTTCCTAGCTGGCAGCCATCTTGGAAGGCGTTAGACAACTAGACCATGTTCAATAAAATGTAGTCCTTGTTATGCTGAACATTTTTGCGATTTAAACTAAACCTCTATCTAAAACTAAGACAAAAGGTGTGAAATCACAAAAATTACCAATAAATGGCAATAACTCCTATATGGGCATTTGGATAGGTCTTGATATGCTGAACATCTTAACCTCTATCTGTAACCGTTTTTGAAATATAGGACAAATATATAAAATCACGAAATATTTGATAAATAAAAGGCAATAACTCCTACCGAGTATTTAGATTTTCTTCAAAATTGTCATGTGGGTAGATCTTGATATGCTGAAAATTTTTGCCATATAAACCATTTGACCCATTGGTTTCAGAGGAGAAGATTTTTGAAAGAGAGCTAACGACGGACGGACGGACGCCAAGTTATGGCTAAAGCTCACCCTTGCATATCCAGGTGACTAAAAAATTCCAACTTTGACAAATTATAGATTGGAAACAGTAACAGTAATGAAGACATAATACTGAAAGCTTACAAGTGCAATCTATAAAAAAAAAAAAAACAAAAGTGCAATCTATAAAAAAAAAAACAAAACAAAACAAATCCCGTCGAAATCCAATAAAAAGTAAAACTTTTAAGTAATTGTATATTTGCAATTTTGGCCCCTGGTTGCTCTGATAGGCAAAAGTTATCGAAAATCGAACAGTAATACGCGATGTTAATTTTTCACTAGACGTACTGTGGTCCCCTGGACCACAAATGAATACCCCCGCTTCCAATGTGTACTACAATACTTTTAACAGTTGTCCAGACCAAATTTGACTCGTAAAAGCCAAGAAAACAGGAAGTGTTTATACCATAGACCTGAAAATAGCTTAGACATTATGACTCATCAAAATCCTCACAGACCTGGAAATGGCTTTGACATTTCAACTAATATTCAAAAGCTCCAGTCCAAATTTGAAATCATTCCCGCTCAAACAATTCAAGTAAACTGCGACGAAATTGCCTAAACCATAGTGTGTTATAGTAAAACTTCAAAAAAAAAATGTGGTGTGACGGACGGACACCGCCACCACTACATACCCGCCGTTTCTTTCAAAGCGGGGTATAATAAGGAATCCATTGAAAATAAATAAATAAAAATATATGTCTTGCCTTTCCATGGATCGCATGAATCTGCGCATTGATGTCAAGCATCAGCCATGATAACAAAATGTAGGTCTTAATTTGTGTGCACTACCTGATTGCAAAAATCTTCATATGATTGTTCAGGCATGACTGCAGGGTTATGGACATAAAACGCCACTGAAAGTGATCTCAATCATGATAATGTAACTGCATACCAAAGATCAATAGGCTAATATGAGTGGTTGATGCTAAACAGACTCAAGAAAAAAAAAACATTGATAAAAGTGCAAAATTTCGACGTCAGTGGAGCATAACTGCGGGGGCATAGACATAAAACGCCATTTAAACTGATCGTTACTGATTGATGCTAATGGAACTGCATACCAAATATCAATGGGCAACTATGAGTGGTTGATGCTAAACAGACACAAGTAAAAAACTCCAACAATTGTGGACGCCGCCGCCGGAATCACCTATGTTTCGCTTTTTTCGACTATCGTCGACTGCATCAAAATCGGACAAGAAATAAACAAGCAATATTTTTGAAATTCGGCTCTTTTGGGCCCATTAGTTCTTATGAACAGTACGAAATCAGTACGGATTAAAAATTTCCTCAGGAGCACATTGAAGGAAACCCCATCAAAATCCAATAAACAATAAAAAAATTCTACAGCCAAATCTTTGGAAACACACAATTTTGCCCTTTTTGAAAAANGGGGGGGGGGTAAAATGTTCCAAATATGATTGTTAGCCTACAGTTTATACTCAGTTTCTAAAATTGACCAAAATAATTCAGTGTTTTGAAAATTTTTACTCCATCATATTATTATAGGTAATTAAATATTGTAAACATTCTATAATGCATTGTATCCATTGTAAGTTTTCCTTACATAATCATTTTAGTCATGCGATTATCAGTTGATATGGAATGTTCCAGTTATATCTGGTGAATGATTTTTCTAGAAATAATGTATATATATATATATAGAGAGAGAGAGAGAGAGAGAGAGAGAGAGAGAGAGAGAGATAAGGTAGCAGAAAAGGGTTAAGTCGGTCAGTATAACAAGTTTTAACAGGACTGTTAGGCACATCTTTTGTATTGGAAATCGACATCAGTTATTGTGAATCGATTATCAACTATTTAGTGAGGATTATAAGGAATATTTATTTGGACATTAATTGGTGGACTTCAGTGAATTATTAATTTGCATATTAACTTTTACTTCATTATTGTCAGATAAGTTACTACATATATTTTATTTGTAAAATAATTATTTTTTGTCTTGTTAAAAAGTTAATAAAAAAGAGTTAATTTGAGCCAATTTTGTATTTTATTATTGCTGACAATTTATTGGTCATTTCTACCACATAACAGAAGTTGGGGGCACCTCCGGGAGCTTCGAAATTTTTTTAAAAAGAAATAAATATATTTTTCTTAAATAGAAAAATTTTAAAAGTCAGCAATAAAGTTTTTTCAAGATGTCATTTCAGCCAGAACAATTCATGTCTACGTGTCAGGTGGAGAATTTTCAGGAGCTTAAAAAGGATGAATTGATTATTTTAGGAAAACTTTTAAAATTAAATGTTAAATCAGGAATGAGAAAATTAGAAATTCAAAATGTGATTGCAAATTATTTGGTTGAAGAAGATATTGTTGATAAATCTGTTTTAGAGACTTTTGGCACTCAATTACCTGATTTTGAAATTAAAAAATTAGAAATTCAAAAAGAATTAGAAATAAGAAAACTAAAATTAGAAAGAGAAAGAGAGGGAAGGAAATTGAAATCAGAATTTGAACAGGAGGAAAAAGAAAGAGAGTTTAATTTTCAATTAGAAATGAAAAAATTGGAATTAGCAGACAAGAATCAACACCTCTCTCAGACTTTGATGTTGCCAAAAAATTAGGTTGGTCCCTCCTTTTCAAGAAAAGGATGTTTACAAATATTTTCTGCATTTTGAGAAAATAGCTGAAAATTTAAAGTGGCCAAAACACAATTGGTCAATGTTATTACAGAGTGTGTTAATTGGTCAAGCCAGGGAAATTTACACACAGTTTATGTAGAACAGGCTTCAGATTATGACACTGTAAACGAGTTCATTCTTAAAGCCTATGAACTAGTCCCTAAAGCTTATCGCCAAAAAATTAGGAATGCAGAAAAACAGAGTGGCAAAACCTACGTAGAGTTTGCTAGAATAAAAGAGCAACTATTTGATCGTTGGTGTTCATCAAGAAAATAAATATCAATCATGAGAAATTACGTCAGCTAGTTTTAATTGAAGAATTTAAAAGATGTATTAGTGCTGACATTAATACTTTAATTGATGAACAAAAAGCTGAAACTTTGGGAATTGCAGCACGTTTAGCTGACGATTTTTCACTTACACATAAAACACATTTTTTTAATAAACCACAGAAATTTTTCAGAAATAATAGTTCCACAAATTTTTCACCCTAACCTACAAATGATGTAAATAGTAGGCAACGACTAGTAAATAGATCGTCCAAGTCCTATCCTCCCTCCCAGTCACAGAGAACATTCAAGTCGATTTCTTGTAATTATTGTAAGAAAGAAGGTCATTTGATATCTGACTGTTATAGGTTAAAGCAAAGAAAGAACCCAGTGATTTTGTTGAGACGTCACAATGTTTGCCTCATTTTGGTACAGATGTGCATAGTCCTTTTTCTGAGTTGAAATCTGTTTCTGATCCTGTTAGCAAGGTCGAGGTCAAATTCCAATCTAGTCCCTTTATGGATATTTTTGAACCATTTATTAGTGATGGTTTTGTGTCGCTTTTGAGTGATTTTTGTAATTCTACCTCAATTCGAATTCTAAGAGATACTGGAGCCTCACAGTCTCTTTTGTTAGCGGAGACCCTGAAGTTTGATGATATTTCTAGTACTGGTAGAAATGTTCTTATTAAAGGGGTAGATTCTTGTGGTTATACTGATATTCCTTTCCATAATATTTATTTGTCTTCGGATATTGTTTCTGGAACTGTGGCCTTAGGTATTAAGTCATCATTGCCCTTTGAAGGTGTACAATTTCTTCTTGGTAACGATTTAGCCTTGGATAAAATTCAAAGAAATCCTATTGTGGTAGACAAGTTTTCTTTTGATCAAGTTACTGATTCTGCTGAACAGGAGTTTTTCGGAGTTGTATCCTGCCTGTGCGGTTATTCGTGCTATGAAAAGAAATGTGTGGAAGCTCAGAAAGTTGATGAATATAGCACTGATGGTTTTGATTTGTTTGATACATTTAGTGATGTTGGTAACCATAGAAGCAAGCCCCCGGATTTTTTGATAGTTCATTGATTCAAGGTGATGTCTACATTTAGCAGTGAGCAACATAAAAACCCTGAAATTTCATGTCTTTTCAACAGGGCTGTTGATGAAAGTGAGTCTTTGCAAGAACCTGTCACTAATTTACTAATAAAAATGGTATTCTTATGCGTTAATGGAGACCTTCTGATGTATCTGCTGACGCAGAATGGGCAGTAAAGTATCAAATTGTAGTACCAAAGGTGTATAGAGCAGAGATATAAAGCATGGCCCATGATATTCCCTTGTCAGGACACTTAGGTATTAATAAGACTTACAATAAAATTTTAAATTATTTTTATTGGGCTTATCTTAGAAAAGATGTCTCCAATTACTGCAAGTCCTGTCATGCATGTCAATTAGTAGGTAAACAAGTTATTCCAAAAGCACATCTTCAACCTATACCTGCCTTTGAGGAGCCTTTAGATTGCGTTGGTCCTTTACCAAAAACTAAATCCGGTAATCAGTACATGTTAACAATCATGTGTGCATCCACAAGGTTCCCTGAAGCTATTCCTCTAAGAAATATAAAAATAAAGACCATAATTAGGGCTTTAACTAAATGTTTTACTAATGTAAAAAAATGAAAATGAACATTTTTAATTTCTTAAAGAAGAAGAAACAATAAGAAATAATTATATACTTGGGAAAAGTGTTGATCAAATTTTTTCTTTAGATATAATTTCTTTAGCTGAGCGTTTCTCATACTTGATATGAATGATTCAAAATTTATAGTGATTTTGGTAGCCTTGTGTCCTATTATAGGATATAGCACCCTATTAAAATGTGTACAGGGATGTCATTATATTGTGATCTAGTTTTTTGTTTCTTGTAAGCTGTTAGGTGCAAATTTTTCGGTTATATGATATAGTGAAGATACGTCATTACGCCTTCAAAAGAAACTTACAAAATTTGAAGTTTGAAATTTTAATTTACAAGAATAGTGAAAAAACTCATTTAAAACAATAACAAAGAAAGAATCAAATAATTTCACAATGCAATCTTTATTCTATATTAATATTATATTTATAAACATTTTATTAAATGACAATCACAAATTGGAGTTGTATACATGTATGAGGTTGCAAATATGCAGGTAACTTTTTTTTAAATTTTCATCGGCTTTCACCGGGGTTTATTTCTTACGAGTCCTTTTGTTGTAGGCTTTCAAAGAATCGGTTTTGTTCTACCTCTTAGTTTCCGAGCTATAAAGAGTCAAAGGGACAGAAATTGTAATAATTCAAATTTATGTAATATTTGTATTTTCATGGGATTTCTCAGGTTCTTTTCTCTCTGAATACCTGTTGTTCTAAGCTCTCAGTAGTATATCAACGGATTTGTCGAAAAAAATCTTACCTTTAGCTAAACAAAAATGCCAAAATAGTAATTTTTGAAAATCTTTAATCTTCAGCTCAGCCAGGTTGAGCTTCTTCCATCACTTTGCGTCCGTCGTCCAGCGTAAACTTTTCATTCAAAGATCTTCTCTGACACTACTAAGTTCTGGGACTAATAACTAAATATTCAAATATATATTTATCCCTGGCCAGTTGGAACTTGGCCGCAATAGTCCTTGGTATAGTTGGCCACGATTAAATAGTAAAAAAGCAAAAAATACAAAAATATACAAATTAAAAACATCTAAAAATGACGTATTTCAGCCCGGTAGTCCCCTAGTCGAAGGTCATACGGCCGAAACGTTGGGCAATCATTCATTTTATTGTTTTTCTCGTGCGGTTCCCTGGTGGATTGTGGCATGTGATCGTGGTTTACGGCCATTGTAGGTGTTTCCTGTTATCTTTCTTATATTAATTTCCAATTTTTGTCATTGTTTAGATGTTTTCTAATTTGTATATTTTTTTTTTCTTACTTTTTACCTTTTAATCGTGACCACCTTAACCATTTTCTTTTTGGTCCATAATTTGATGCCATTGCACAACATATATATCATTATATATTTATAATATGCTGCTATATACGACACCCAGTGCGTCTGCTCTCTTTCGAGATAAATAGAAGATGTCTTTACGCTGCATACTTCAAATGACTAATCTAAAACCATGCACATGCTTGGATGATTATTGACATTAAAGTCTGTTTCACTTCCTTTAGATAATAGGAATTCTCTTCTGTTGACTTTAATATTGCATATTTCGGCACCGGGTTTTGCATGGTTGTGTAGAAATATTATACACTTCTGGAAC
>MJUU01023421.1:9099-26276 GCA_002080025.1 Modiolus philippinarum
GCAATTTGGGTACCCTATTCATTTTTGATATTCCAATGTCACATTGAGATGCCAACATCCAGATTTAATTGGGATCCCAGCATCCAGATATAGTTGGGATGCCAGCATCCAGATGGATTGGGATGCCAGCATCCAGGAAAATTCGGATGCCAGCATCCAGAGATATTGGGATGCCAGCATCCAGACAGATTGGGATGCCAGCATCCAGACAGATTGGGATACCAGCATCCAAACAGATTAATTAGATGCCAGCATCCAGACAAATTTGGATGCAAGCATCCAGACAAATTGGGATGCCAGCATCCAGACAGATTTGGAGGCCAGCATCCAGAAAGATTGGGATGCCAGCATCCAGATAAATAAGGATGTCAGCATCTAGATTTAATAAGGATATCAGTATCCTTGCAGATTAGAATGTCAGCATCCAGATTTAATTGGAATGCCAGGATGCACATTAAATTTAGAGGCCAGCATCCAGATTTATTTGATTGCCAGTCTTCATATATATTGGGATGCCAACATCCTGATTCATCAAAAAATGGACATCCTTATATTATTTGGATGTTAATTTTAAATAATCCCTGAAGACAGCTTACATACAAAATTGTAATGACGTGCACGAAAAAATAATTCTTTATAGAATTTCCGTTGATTCAATATGCTGAATAAAAATATAAAGAAATTAAGAACATAACGAGGTCAAAAAGATGCCATAATCATTCATTAGTACCTGTAAGGTGAAGTTGTATGCAAATTATACAAAATATTACAAAATCAGTATTTCTCATGAAAAAAATATTATTTCTAGTTTCTACCATTGATTTTAGGCTAAAATATGTAAATGAGAATTTTAAATTTTAATTGAGAACCCGTTAATACTGGTAAATTTCCAATCTTGCAAAAACAGGGTAATTTTATTTTTATTTTAATATTCCTACCAACTATACAGTAATATACATTTAAGGAAAATTAATAATTTCCTGATTTTGGCTTTATATTGGGTAATTGTTTTCTATCAGTTTTTAACATCTTTGAGTTAATGGTCTTCCAAACTTAAGATTTTATATGGACTAAAGAGACATAAGTTTTCAAAATACGCATATGCAGAAACTAAATTCATTCACAGTAACTTCGGTATTTAGTAATTCCAATGATTGGATTGCAATTTTTTTTATTTTAGTTTAGGTAAATTTACTCAACCTCTCAGTGACAGGGTATGTTTTGAATTCTAAATAGCATCTATACTTTGAATGTTCGAGGGATAAAAAACATTTTCAATCATTTGATTCCAAAAATATGAATCTAGTACAGTAAGGGTTTTATCAAAAAGCGTCGAAAGATGTCATTTTCAACAGCCCAATCTTTTTTTGTACGCACGTTTTCTTTTTATGTTGTTTTTGTTTCAATTTGGGTTTTTCGTCAGTATTCGTTCGCTCGTGTATTCAAGATGCTGAAAGTTTGTGATTTTTCTGTTGATTATAGTAACAAGATTCGTTTACCTTGACCAAGGCTGACATATTTACTAGCAAGAGATCTGAATGGCAAATCTCATGGTTAAATTTTGTATATTCTCCGCTGGTGACCATTTTGGATAGGAAGCAGATGTTAAACTATTTTCCACTCTTGCAGCTATTTTGAATGTGATGCTGACTTTTCATACGTTTTTTGAAAGGGTCAACTAAGGACTATTATGACCAAGTTTGGTTCCAATTGGCCAAGTAGTTTCAGAGGAGAAGATCTTAAAATACATTTGCCCGTAAGGTCAAATGTTAAATTATGTTAACCGCTGGCGGCTATCTTGGATGTGATGCCAACGTGCCGGACACTTCTTTGAAGGGGGCCAAGTCAGGACTTTTTGGATAAAGTTTGGTTCTAATTGGCAATGTATTTTCAGAGGAGAAGATCTTTAAATACATTTCCCTATAGGGTCCAATGTTGAAACCATATTCCCCGCTGGCGGCCATATTGGATATGATGTGGACTTGCCGAACACATTTCTAAAGGTTTCACCTAAGGACCATTGTGACCAAGTTTGGTTCCATTTGGCCCAGTATTTTTAGAGAAGATTTTTGCAATATTGTCCAATTTTCGACAGAGTTCCCCGCTAGCAGCAATCTTGGATGACGTGTGGACCTCCAGGACGTAAATTGTAAAGGGGACCACCCAAGGACTATTGTGACCAAGTTTGGTTCCGATTGGCGCAGTGATTTCAGAGATCTTTGAATGCTTTCCCATAGGGTCTAATGTTAAAACCACGTTCCTCGCTGGCGACCATCTTGGATATGATACGGACTTACAAGACATTTTTTTTAAAAAAGGGGCCACCTACGGACCATTGTGACAAAGCTTGGTTTGAACTGCCCCAGTAGTTCAGAGATGAAAATCTTTGAATATAGGGTCCATTTTCGGCAAAGATCCCGTTGGCGGCCATCTTGGATTGCGTGCGGACTTGCCGGACACATTTTAAAGGGGACCACCTAAGGACTTTTTTGACCATGTTTGGTTGCAATTTGCCAATCGCAAACGCTCACCCTGAGCTATACTCTATGCAAGATATAAAGACAGGGAGCTACATTTAATTCTATATAGGAAAGATATTTGTATGGTAGGCAAACAGTTTCATCATTGTAGGACACAATATACATTTATATACAAAAAATATCATGATGTGAAATAAGTGAAGATTATGAAAATATTAATGCAAATTATAGTAAATATTTGTATAAAACACCATTGTTGCTCTTGAATATGGAAAAAAATAATTTTCTTAAATAGAGTAAAAACAGGGAATTTCTCTAAAGCTTAAAAGAGAAAAGTTAACCAATGAAGATTTCAAAACAGAATTTAAAGTGAAATAACCTATAAACCATACAGCATTGGAAAAAAATGGTGAAAAACAGTCAATAACTACTAAACAGGCATTTGGATTTTCTTAAATATTTCAGAGTACATGTATTTAGATCTTGACAAGCTGAACATTTTTCAAATTTACACTTCACCTCTATCTGTTACATTTTTTTCAAATAAAAATAAAAAATGCATAAATTTTAGAAATTTTACTGAAAAAGGGCTGCAACTCTGGGACTGGTTTTCCGATTTTCTGCAAAATTGCAGGGCAGACATAATATTACATTTTGAACAATTTTACCCCCGTGTCAGAGTTTTGATATCTACAACGATTTTTGAGTTATTTGCCGAAAAAAGAAATCTACCTCTATGTTCTATTTTTAGTAACAGTGGCCATGCTGTTTGGTCCTCGGACTAACCGAACACTTTTTTTTAAACTACACACCCTGGTGATGACCCAGGCCAAGTTTGAATTAAATTGGCGCTGGGATTTCAGAGGAAATTTTTGAAAAAAAAGTAAACCATGAACGAACGGACTGACGGACGACGGACGCCAAGTGATGGCAAAGGCTCACCGTGGCATAGCCATGTGAGCTAAAATATGATTTGACTTGCTTTTTTGTCAACCAATTGGTGAGTCTGTCCGCCAACGGGTACACTTTTTTGGTTTTGGCAACTCCTCTTAGACCACTCAGTGGAATTCCCTGACACTCTCATTTAGTTTCAGCACTAAAAAATAACAACACTTGGTCATCACCTTATTAGAAAAATTGAAACAAATTTTGATAATTTAATTTATTGGTTCTCTACAAAACATATGAATTTTAATACAGTCCAATTCTAAGCTAAGTTTCCAGATGCCAGCAATTTTGAAATAGTTTTTCTCGCCAAATTAACAGCACTTGTTTAGCATATTATAAGAACTACTGCCTTGTTTGGTCCATGCGTCCGGTCTCTAGAAGAACATCCTTATATGCATATGTTTTTTAATTAGAAAAAGGTGCAAGTTTTATCTAAATCCACGTCTCCATTCGCTAGAAAGAAGATCGAAATGAAAAAGTTACGACGAACGGATGACGGACGCATACTGAATCCATACAGCAATTTTCTAGAAGATCATTAAACGAAAAATTACGACGTATGAACGACGCACTCTGATTTTTAAAACTCCTCCTGGCAAAGACTTTGCAAAATAGTAATATCAAAAGAAGACTTCGAAATAAAGATTCTATTATGGATAGAATAAAAAAGCACCAGAGATAATTATCTGGAAAGATTCGAGCTAAATTTTAAGAATTTAAACTTCAGAATGTCAGTTTCGTGTTATCAACAATTAGGAATAATTAAACGTACAAAACCAAAAACATAAACTAAGTTAAACTAGAAAAACTGTGAGCAAAGTTCACTAATACATATCCATGCTCCCCTCCCCTATTTGATCAAAAAATGAAAAGAAAAAAAAATCAATTAAATTTTCAAATAAATGGTGCACGATGGCAATATACACTGAACATTCCGTGAAAGTTTCGGTGAATTTCACCAAGTTGTCTAGAAGGAGTTGTCGCCACAAAGTACCGTATGACGGGCCAACGGGTGGACGAACTGACGGAATGACGAACGAACGGACGGACGGACGGACAGAAGCACACCATGATCACTATATACAGCGGGGGTATAGCAAAAACGACAACATTGGCAGAGAAACAATATACGTGATGTGGGTAAGGCCTAAAATATCTTACAAATGGGAGTAAAGGTAATTAAAAATAGGACATTCCCTCACAGTTACGCTATTTTCTATGATGATCTGTGTTTCAACTTTAGCAATAACAGTACACTATTTGAATACTCGAGGCGTCAATCGTAGATTTGACGGCTAAAATGTACGCGTCGCCTGTAAACGGATATTTTGACCGTCAAATCAATGGACGCCCTCAGGTATTCAAATAACTAAATACCGAAGTTACTGTATTCAAATAATGTACTGTTATTGCGATTCTGATGCAATAATACAATATCATGTTCAATTTTCTACTCATGAATTTCTAATCATGTTAGGAACCAGACTAAACAGGGAACATACTTTGTCCCAGGTGTGCAGATGTTTGAATTGACGGTCAGTTTTGACCAATCAAAACTCCGTTATATAAATGTTGCATTAGAAATACAGATCTCGATGTGGCGAGAAAATTTCCGGCTTTGAATAACCTATAAAGCATCAAGAACCTTCATCTGAGCAACTATGGGAGGGGTCTTTAGCATGCGTCGTGTGGGTCTAGTGTGGGTCTATCGGTATGTGTGAAAGCGGGAGTATTTATAAACCTCAAGTAGCTTCATTTGGTACCATTCAGTAGTATTTGTAATTTTTGTACTTACGTAGAAGGCAAAAGATCCTTTATTTTCAACTGCTATTAAAAAAATTTCAATATCTTTTCTAATTTCAATTTCCATGGAAACTCAAGCTATTTTACTTACGGAATCATTTAACTACACTCGCATTGTTGTAAAGAATTATGTACAAATTCTTTAAAAACTGGCGACAATATGTGCCGCAAATGTATTTCACATTTGCGACGACGACAATATGTGTGGGCGACAATATGTGCAGTGGCAACAATCTGTGCCGTAACAATTACATCGAATATCCAATGTCTGTCAGCGCAGTGACTTTTCTATTCGACCCTAAAGTAAATTGGGTTTACCCCTTGAAAAGTTGGGCGTTATTCAATTAAGAATTATAGTTCTTTTTTTCACTTAACTTTTTCTTAACTCTTAGCCTGTATACCTGATTTAAGTTGATTTCTGCCGAATGTAACCATTTTATTAACATTAATCATGAATTTGCTGTTTAATCATGTTAATTTCAAACCCCCTAAAATCAACAAATTTCATCGCGTGTATTGCACACGGTTTACCGGCATGCCCTTGCAAATAGATTTATCTCCGTATTTTATATATGGGATATAATCACTTTTTTTACTATATTTGAATAACGGACTTCCACTTTATTTTATTTTGAAGCTATTGAAATTTGCTGTTTTTTTTATATACAACTGAAATTTTAAATGAAAAAACAATAATTCTTATGCAGTTATTTTTGATTTACTATAGGCCTCAATAGGAAAGTCACTGCGTAAACGGACATGAGATATTCGATGTAAACACATTAAGAGATTGCATTAGAGTGATTGAAATAAGGGGACGACCATTTGATTTCAAAGGGGGGCTTGGGCGATTTTGTTATTAAATGATTTAATCTTCTTGCCAGTGAAAAAAATTCTTATCCTACTTATTATGAAAATAAATAATTTAATTTTGATTTGAGGAATACATTTTTGTTTCAAATCCAAGGAAATAAATTGACGTGACATTTGGTGAAAATAAATATTTTGTTCGAGATTTTCATGAAAATAAATGATTTTTCTAGGCAAAATCGCAAAGGCCCTCCCCTGAAAATCAAATGGTCGTCCCGTAACCATATTGTAAAAAGAATTATCTGGGACTAATCTAAGATTTTATTTTCGCAAAAATCCGTTTTTTTTTGGCGACGTATTTTCACCAGTAAAATCTACAATTGATACCCAATACAGCATGGTTATCTCTTAATAACTCCTAATTTTTCTGGTAAACTTCACTTTATTCAATACAAACATCGAAAAATACAAGTATGGTGTGTTTTTGTATATTAACTTGTATAAATTGTGATTATTTTACGTTCCAATTGCCATACTCTGTAACTGTATCTAAAAACTAGGATGCAAACTTTGCGGACAAAAAGCAAATCTTACAAAAATCGACGGACAAAAAAGGAATTTTTGAGGACGAAAAGCAAAGCGGACAAAAAACGACGGACAAAAAGCAAAAGTTGCGGACAAAAAAGAAAATTTGCGTACAAAAAGCAAAGCGGACAAAAAGCGACGGACAAAAAGCAAAAGTTTAGGACAAAAAGCGCCATTTTGCGGACAAAAAGGAACTGCAGACAAAAAGCAACATGCGGACAAAAAGCACTGTATCAAACGGGTACAATAAAATGTATTAGCCAGTGTTTTGTGTTATGAATGACTGGTTTATGAACAAGTTAAAAAAATCATGCCACAGAATGTAAATCAATGCTTTCTTTCAGCATCACTTTTTTTGAGATGATTTGAAATAAAATTTGTGGTTTCCGTTGGTGTTACCTATCCTGTAATTCTGCACATCTTTTGGTTTCACTTCTATTTTTTATTTGAAAAAATGATAATTTGATCTGAAGAAAGATCATCAAAATATGGTCTTTCACCCATGTAGGCGTTCGACTTTTCGTTAGACGCCAGTTGTGCACGCGTTCCTGCTACTAAAATGTTTTTTTTTAAATAATGGTATGCCCTCTTATGCTTTTTGTCTGCTACATATAAGTCATTAGTTTCCCGTGTGTTGAAAATCACCAGTCTGATGTAAGAATGTGTCCAACAAGAGAATTTCTGCAAATTCTTCAGCAAGTGCTATCGTTTCTACTAAAATTTTTTGAAGTTTTCGAACATCGGCTAGAACCTTATAGTGTGACAGGGCCATAAATCAAAACCGTAACGTCCGGTTCCTCAGCAGCGTCGAGTAGAATTTCAAGTGGAGATTATAGAAGAATAAAAACATAAAAAATTGAGGTCAATGTTGCCGATCCAATCAGACAGCTCCTAAAACTGATAAAATACCCATATTAGAATTGATATGTTTGTCCGATACTTTGCCATTTTAGCATAGATTTTTTTTAATTTTGTTACATCGATAACGTTTGGGATAAAATATTACAAAAAGAACCTCGACCACACAAGGTGACAAGGATTTCTCTTTTTTATTGTCTTTAGTACAAACTCTGTACAAACGTATTGGAGACCTACTTCAAACTGGGTTGTCGCAGTGGAGTCGTAGCAAGAACGTAGTTTGAATGTAGTAAAGACGTGATGAACGTAGAAGAAACGTAGTAAAGACTTGATAGACCTACAAGGAACTTGGTCATAAACTTTATAGACGTAGCGCGATCTTAGCACTGACGTTGAGAATTCGTTGTAAAAACTTTAAAGCTATTTTTTATCCCGTTTTCACTACGTTCCAGAAAGTTTTAAGAACGTACTAAGATCTTGATGGTCTTCGTACTAGTGTGACGGGGGCCTAACCGCTCTAACCTGTCATAGTATCCTGACTGCTCTGTCCTAGAAGATAATGAAATTGATCAAGAAATAAGTCGAATATATTTCTGTTAAGGGACTGTGCAATATTATAATTTATCTGGAGGCGGGCCGGTAAATAGCTTTAAATTATTTTTAAAAAATTTTTTGCCCCGCCAAAATTTTTTATAAAAAAATACTCGTCCCGCTTCAGCTTATTTCAAAAAAAAGTTATTACCATTGATTTTTTTCTTGAATGGAAAATTAATTAGCACTGTGATCTTTTCTAAGGAATATACATCACTTCATCAGAAAAAAAAATATGTTAAGCTCATAGAAGTATCAAAAACCTTCAAATAAAGGATAATACCCGATTCTCGACAAAATCCTTGATTTTTGGCATACGCCAAACCTAATTTTGTTGGTGGGGTATAGAAATATTAGTTTCACAGACTTTTTTGAAAAGTTGAACGGATAGATGACTGACACCAGAAAATGGCAAAAACTCAACTGACTCAAGGTAGAAAGTTAGTAAATTTGGTACAAATGCTAGAATATTCAATTGAGGAAAAATGAGAGATGTTGATTGACTCAATTACAGGCCCTTACAATTAGAACAAGCACTTTCTAATACATTGACGTTTGACGTATATTAGAGAGCCTATATTGGTTACTTTTCTGAAAGACTTGCATATGCTTTACTTTTGGTTGACGAAGTAAGTATCAGATATGTTGGGGTGCCAACGAAGAAGTCTTGGAACATAATTTTACTCTCCTTGATTTGCATTTTTTATTAATTTTATTTTATGTGTTTTGTAATTTGTTAATACTCAGAGATGTGACGTATATAGCAAACTCCCATCCGTGAACGCACAATGCCTAGGTTAATGTTTTGTTTGCTGTGTCGTCTGGTGTTAATACTTAATGTTGTCCCTTATTTATCCACTGACGAACGTCAATTTAAATTTCACATTTGCTTTTGCAATTTATTTGTCAGACCTATATTGAATTTTGATTTTAAGACACCATCCGTAAGTTTTGAATTCTATTTTATTTATTCAAGGTTTATAAGCTTATGTTGTTAATTCTATTATTGTTGTTTGGTCCGTTTTTGGGGTATTTTTTAACCTAATCTCGTCCTTTCGTCGCTCATACTTTCTCTCTTTAAACATATAAGTAAATGTGTGACCACTTAAAACTATACATTTTCCGAGCGAGTTAAATTAAAGATGTATCATTTTCAAGACAAGAGATTTCTGTGCACTTTCAATTTTATTTATTTCAACAACAACGACAGCACATATTACAAACACAATGTAATAATGTTTGACTGAAGAACATATGCTGTCTTATATAGTTTTATTCCAAAGTAAGACCAAAATGTTCTGACTTTTGTATTTTTTTTACTTTGTATTGGTAATAAATCCAAACCCTTATTTATAGAAAATGCATAAATTTTGTAGTTTGTTATGAAAAAATTTTGAAAAACTAGAGGCTCAGAGACTGAGCCTGTATCGCTCACCTGACAAAATGCTTCTATGCTATGCATGACCAAAAAAGATGTATTTTACCAATGAGGTCTAATGTTAAGCTATGTTCTCTATTGGCATTAGTGTTTTTGTCTAATCCTATTGAAATAAGTAATCTTTGTAAAGAACCTTCAATACATCATTCCAATACAGTTTAGTTAAATTTGCTTGAATAGTTTCAGAGAAAATAATGAAAATTATGTTTTTCACATACCGCGCTACAATGTTCAACTATCTTCTGCACTGGAGGCCATGTTTTTTGTCGGATCGAAACAGAACGAGCAACCTTTGAAAAGGATCTTCCATACACCATTCCTGTAAAGTTTGGTTGAATGTGCTTCAGCAGTTTCAGAGGAGAAAAAATAAAATGTAACTTTTCTCATATGGTCCAATGTTAATCCTACGTTCCGCACTGGCGGCCATGTTTTTAGTCGGATTGAAATAAAATTTGCACCTTTTGTACAGTACCTTTAAGTACATCATTCCTGTAAAGTTTGGTTGAATTTGCTTCAGGCCTTTCAGAGGAGAACATTAAAATGTAATTTTCCCATAGGGTCCAATGTGAAACTATGTTCCATGCTGGCAGCCATGTTTTTTCTCTGATCGGACCAAAATGAGCAATCTTTGTTAAGGACCTTTAGTACATCATTCCTTTAAGGTTTGGTTGAATTTGCTTCAGCCGTTTCAGAGCAGAAAATGAAAATGTGATTTTTCCCATAGGGTCCAATGTTATAACCCTAAGTTCTACACTGGCGGCCATGTTTTTTTTATCTAATCAGAAACAAATGAGCAGTCTTTGTTAAGGACCTTTAGTACATCATTCCTGTAAAGTTTGGTTGATTTCAGAGCACAAGATGAAAATATGAGTTTCCCTTAGGGTCCAATGTTAAACCATGTTCCGTGCTGGCAGCCATGTTTTTGTCAGATCGGAACAAAATGAGCAATTATTGTTAAGGACCATTAGTACATCATTTCTGCAAAGTTTAGTTGAATTTGCTTCAGTGGTTTCAGGCTAGATGAAAATGTGATTTTATTCCGTAGGGTCCAATGTCAAACATAAGTTCCACGCTGGCGGCCATGTTTTTGTCGGATCAGAACGAAATGAGCAATCTTTACATCATTCCTGTAAAGTTTGGTTGAATTTGCTTCAGTGAATTCAGAGAAGAGGGTGAAAATGTGAATTTTCCATAGGGCCAATGTTAAACTAAGTTCCGTGCTGGCGGTCATGTTTTTGCAGAATCGGAATAAAATAAGCCAATCTTTGTGCAGGACCCTTAGTGCATAAATCCGGTAAAGTTTGGTTGAATTTGCTTCAGCAGTATCAGAGGAGTAGATGAAAATGTGATTTTTGCCGTAGGGTCCTATGTTAAAACCAAGTTCTGCGCTGGTTGCCTTTTTTTTTATCGGATCAGAACGAAAGGAGCAATCTTTGTAAAGGACCTTCCATTCATCATTCCTGTAAAGTTTGGTTGAATTTGCTTCACTGGTTTCAGAGGAGAAGATGAAAATGTGAATTTCCCATTGGGCCAATGTTAAACTATGTTCCGTGCTGGCAGCCATGTTTTTAGACGAATGCAAATAAAATAAGGAGTCTTTGTTTAGAACCTTTAGTACATCATTCCTGTTAAGTTTGGTTGAATTTTCTTCAACAGTATCAGAGGAGTTGATGGAAATGAGATTTTCCCATAAGGTCCTATGTTAAACCTAAGTTCCATGCTGGTGGCCATGTTTTTTTATCAGATCGGAAATGAGCAATCTTTGTAAAGGACCTTCCAAACATCATTCCTGTAAAGTTTGGTTGAATTTGCTTCAGTGGTTTCAGAGTAGAAGATAAAAATGTGAATTTCCCATTAGGCCGACGTTAAACTAAGTTCCGTGCATGCGGCCATGTTTTTTGTCGAATCGGAATAAAATGAGCAATCTTGGTAAAAGACCTTAAGTGCATCGTTCCTGTAAAGTTTGGTTGAATTTGCTTCAGCAGTTTCAGAGGAGTTGATGAAAATGTTTTTTCCCATAGGGTCCTATGTTAAATCTAAGTTCCGCGCTGGCAGCCACGTTTTTTATCGGATCGGAACGACATGAGCAATCTTTGTAAAGGAACTACCATACATCATTCCTGTAAAGTTTGGTTGAATTTGCTTCAGTGGTTTCAGAGGAGTTGATGAAAATGTGAAAAGTTAACAGACGGACGGACGGACGGACGACGGACGACGGACGCCAAGTGATGGCAATAGCTCACACTTTGGGTCAGGTGAGGTAATAAGATAAAAGAAATGCAATCATTGATGATTATCAAAATACCGAAGTTAATTTAAATTTCTGCTATTTCGACAACTTATGTCCCTTTAGTGAAGATTAAATCAAAATATTTGAAGGCCTTAAACCTAAAATAGAGCGCAAATAACCAAAAAATGTAACAGAAAAGCCAAAAACAGCTATTGACGGAGCTATGCGGGAGGGGGATATTCCTTTTTTAAGCAATTTTTTCTAAAAATTATAGTTTGCAAGTTTCCAGATAATATCAGTTTTCGGTTCAGTACCGAAGTATTGACTACTGGGTTGGTGAATACCCTCGGGGACCAACAGTCCAGCAGCAGAGGCCCGGTGGTAATTAATAAAAAATACTGCAATTACTTTAAATTAAAAAAAAATACTGAAAACATTATTTCGAAACATCAGGGAAATGCAACACTATATTGGACGGACTAGTTGTTTTTCACATTTCACAATTTTCTTTTCTTTTGACACTTTTTTGTGATGTAAATGAAATTTTAGATCTCTTTTTCCTTAGGGAGGCTCACTCATCACATTTTTGGATTTGTGACAAATTTCGGAACTCCTCTGGTTTTCAGCAGCTCAATGGCTTAAAGAACTTTGCACTCAGACCCCCTACTTATTATTTCATGAATGTCTTCTACAGGTAAAAGTAAGGCACTTGACAAGTTTCATAAAATTTTTGATGTGACTTTCTAGCTTTTAGACCAAAATAGTTCTGATGTTAGATTAAGGGGAAATCCAGAGAAATTCATTTCCCGCCAAATTTTATATGTCTTCTATCTCTGTTAAAGCACGCGGACCTATATATTTCTTTTTACCATAAAATATTTAATCGATTTAAATAGGTTCCAAGAAATCCTTGATATAACAACATCATGCGCGAGCCTCCTTAAAGCCTTGATACAATCGCAAACAGTAAAAGATATTCACTGAGCACTATTGTCTGTTACAACCTTTTGTAAGGCACAGTATCAAGTATTAATTTGATGACAGGAACGATAAAGAAATATATATCGTATTACAGGTTAAATGAAAATTCATTATTAAATGAAATTTCGACAAAATTTAAACTGATGTTGTAGAACTTTCTGACGTAAAAACATACAGTATAAAAACTACCATTGCATGTTATTACTCTTTATTAAGTTGAAAATATAACAGATAACACCTACATTAGCAGAAAATTACAATTATAGACAACAACATACAGGGAACAAGGAAGGAAGTCATTTCCTTTTCTCCACAATGCTAATATTTTTAAGTTTTATGTTACTGTTTTAACAATGATCAGATCTAAAACTCTTCGTGCTGTAAAAGAACATTTATTAGCACTTATATTAAAATAAACAGTTCATGGGGGTAATAACAAAATTAACCGAACAGAGTGGTCAGGAGCCGAAGTTCACGAGACAAAAAGACGAATCAGGGGGATATCACCGCAATGGTCCTGACTTGGCAAAGGCATTTCAAAAGAAATGTTGGGTTAAACCGGTTTTATGGCTAGCCAAATCTCCCCTCCCATTACAGTAGTGTCCGATAGCAACTCAACAGCAATTGCTTTTCAAAGGTCGTACACATTAAAAGAAATGATCATCCCAGTATTAAGTAAAGAAAGAGTCTTGAATCAGAGTTTGGACCGAAACTTCAAATTTGATGAACATATATGCATGGCCATCTTCCTTTTGAGTTATTTATAGAACAGTGGGGATAGCTCCTTTCAAGTTCACTATGTCTGCATATATTTGGGAAAAAATCATTTTGTTTGAAAATACCAAAAATGAATGTTAGTGCTAAACATTTTGAAATTATTTATTTAAAGACTACAAAGAGTAAATGTGAAAGACTTGGTTAATTTACATCTTATCATGCAACACGGCCAATCCTTGCGTTACTTTTTTTTCAATTCTTTGGGTACACAAGTAAACAAACTGGTTCCCTTAGTGAATTTCTTCCATTTTACATTCACCTTATAGAACAAGATAGGGCACAGCTTAGATTAAGTGAATGAAGAATTTGCATCTTGATCTTGACCTTATCTTGGTTTTTAAATGCCTACCCTAATGATAAAAGTAGCCATTTTCAATCTCTTATTTTAAACATGCCATATTATGTGCGCCGCTTTTAGCTGACCTTTTCCTTTACTCGTACGAGGCCAAGTTTTTACCAGGGCTTATTCAAAGAAAACAAAAACATTTAGCCCTGTCCTTTAATTTCAGCTTTCGCTACATAGACGATGTGCTTTCTCTTAATAATCCTAAATTTAAGGATTATTTACATCAGATCTATCAAAATGAGCTTTAAATTAAAGAAACAACTGAAACACCTACTTCAGCTTCGTACCTAGATCTTTTATTGTATATTGACGAAGATGGACGTTTGAAATCTAAGCTATATGACAAGCGTGATGATTTTAATTTCCCCATTGTGAACTTTCCCTTTCTTAGCAGCAATATACCTGCCTCTCCAGCCTATGGAGTGTACATTTCACAGTTGATTCGTTACTGTCGAGCTTGTAGTTTGTACAGTGATTTTTTTAACTGAGCAAAAACACTGTCCCAAAAGCTGCTTAGTCAGGGATTTGTTCAACCTTTGTTAATTTCATCCCTCAAGAAATTCTATGGCCGTCACCATTGAAAGATATAACGTGTCATTATCCCAAATGAAAGTGGACATTTTCAGCTAGATTCACGTCTTCCCGGATTTGACTACCGACTTTGACATTTTCCCGGATTGAATCACCCACAGTGTGACGGGTGCTGTTAACAGAGCAGGACATGCTTACCCTTCCGGAGCACCTGATGTCACTCTCAGTTTCACTGGAGTTCACACTGTGAGTGCCTTTGTCCTGAATGTTGTGATTTCTTGTTCTGTGCTTTGTGTCTGTCTGGCGTCATTGTTTTTGTGTCTAACGTCATTGTTTTCTGTGTTCTCGTTTTTGCCCTGTCTTTGGACTTCGATTTTTGTGAATTTCACCCCTTTGTTCCTTCGGTATTCTACTGCCGTTGTTTTAAAGTTAATTTATGTTGATATTGTTTTATTTCCATTTTATGTCATGCAAAACTATGCAACAGATGTAGTATAGAAGGTTTCAGTGCTTTACTTTTCAGTGCAAAACTTTATATAGAATTTCTCTGATTCATGACCAATGACCAACATGTCTTTACAAGTCTGTCCGGAATCAGCTTGCGGATTAGACGAGCGCGTTGATTTGATGGACTGAATAGATCAAAAGAGTATACAACTTTCATTGGTCGATAGCACGCACCTTTACCTTGACAGCACTCATCAATTTTATTCCAAGATTTTGATTGGACATGCATTCTTTACACCATTACTTGTCTTTAAATTGGTTTGAGAACGTAGCCCTATTGTTAGAATTATTACTCTTATACTGAAAAAAAATTTCTACATGCATAACTCTTCCTTTCATGTGCAGTTAAGTAATTAAATATTTTTATGTCCTACAGGTTTTTTTCAGAAATTTATACAATGCATCGATATTTCTTACGAATGTGATAAATCTGGTACCATTTAGTCCAACTAAAGTAGGTAGTTAAATTTTTTGTGATCTTCTGCGTAACTTTTTAAACTAGTTCTCTAACTGCTTTTCGGCCAATCATACCCCCGAATCGGAATACAAGGCCGACGATTCGTCTCCATAACTTTTAAATGGCCTACATGTAGGTAAAACAGTTTCATGTGCCTTGACGAAAAGGGTTAATTGTTATTGTTTCTCTGTTTCCTATGAATTAGGCAGCGACCATTTGATTTTCGGGGGGGGGGGGGGGGGCTGGGATTTTTACCCGAGCCAGATTTTTTTTGGCCCGCTGTGCGGGTCAAATTATTTTTTTCAGCTACATACTATGCTAGGAAATTTTGTTGAGCCAGGCTTTTTTTCTCACGGACAAAGTTAGAGCTAGATTATTTTTTTTCAACCCACGTGCTGGTCAGAAATTTTTTTATGACAAAAATCGGGACCAGAATTTTTTTTCTAAACTATGTTTAAATGTAATAAAAAAATAACAGAAAACCTCTACAATGGCTGAAAATTACAATTGCATGCTACAAATTTTCAGGGAACTACAAAGAAAAACCACAAATAAAACAAAAGATAAACGTAAACGATTAGAACTCGGGACAGCCGGACTTGGTACCGGTGTTATATTGCCATTTTTCCCCCATGCCAGTTTTCCCCCGGGGGAAAAACTGGGTCGATCCAATTTTCCCCCTAGGAAATTTTGGACCAGAGCCGTTTTCCCCCCAGAAAAACTGGAATATTGTACATATTGCCGTTTTTCCCCCCTTGCCAAAATTTCCCCCTTCATTTGAATTTTAATGATCATGTCCATGCTTCATAAAAAAAAATTCGTACATATGTCTTTATAAAATGTTTTGTTGCATGAATTGTAAAAAAAATATTTAAGGACTAACCCTGCATATGATGTATTCTGTGATTGCTGAACATCAACTAATTTGCGGATCCAGAGGTATATCCGTGGGTCTGACCCGCTTTTTAGCTCGCCTGGCTTTTGCCACCACTTGGTGTCCGTCGGCCGTCCGTCCGTCGTTAGCTCACTTTCAAAAATTGTGAAACCGCTTGGTCAAATGGAACAAAACTTCAACTGAATAATTACTAGGATATATAGTTTCAAATTGTGTCATTTCTTTGTCCCAGGTCAAACAACATGGCTGTCGTTGCTAAAAGGAACAGAAAAGCTGATTGCAGTTTTTGGCAAATAACTCGAAAGCCTTTACAGATGTAAACAAAACTGACTCGCGTATAAAAGATCAGCATGACAAGGTCTACCCACCTAGCAGACACGCTAAGTTTCTCAGATTAAGTCTTTAGTGGTACATGTATGTCAATGATATTAAGTATGTCTTATGTAGTACATGTCAGCCTGACATATAACTTTTGTCCTTGACTATGCTGTCCGTATTGACAGAAGCTGCTCTTCTGCAATTAAATTTTAATATCTGATATAGAAGGTGAAAATGCTGATATTTTAAATATTTCTGTTCGAAAAAAAGAATTGTAAGAGCACATAATTACACAGCTTCACAAATAAATACAAAGCATGAGGAACAACGATTGCCACATGATCTTTTTCTTGCTGTAGTTGCATTACACAGAACTTTCAGGAGTTTGTTGTAAGGCATTGAGTTGAACAATATATTGTGTTGCAATGATAATAATTTTCATACCTAAAATTCATTAAACAATATGTAGTGAAGTGATGTGAAAATTGATCTATTACACTGAAATGTCACATGTTTTAAATAAATTCATCAATTGAAACGAAGTTCAGCAAATGACTTAAGTCTTGTACAAGTTGCAGGTCATTTTGGGACTAATTTTGTACAAATTATAATTTGCATAAGA
>MJUU01023421.1:38630-49963 GCA_002080025.1 Modiolus philippinarum
TCAAGATTACAATCATTGTCATCCGTCGCCCGACAAAGCAGTAGTGTCTCAAGCTGTGGAACGATTACAACATAAAGACAAACAAAGATCCCTCATTAAGCTGTTTGGTAGAAAAATTGGCAATAAAGAATAGTGAGATGTGGGCACTAAAAACAGGTTGTACGAATATGATTTGGAAATAACGAAAGTAATACTAGTAAATGCATGATAGTATATTTATATGCGAAATTCTCTCTCGAAAAAGTACATCATAACTGAAGTAAAAACAGAGTATACATATCTCGCACGGGGTATTTTTTACGGACTCAAACTGCACGAGAGACAAACTCCAGTCTTTTAAAGAATCAATGAAAGGGTATGGAGTAAATGCACACGAGACAATGTTTTAACAATTACATGATAGAACAAAGCAAATGAACAACTCATTTATTGTTGTTCTTCATCTTGAAGTCACCATGAGGCCTTAAACAGTGCGTTTTCCTCATGCCTCGTAGTAACTTAAAAACGGCACCTAGCACCGGTTTGAGTGGAATTTTTTGCTTAATGTCAATCGACACCACATCCATATATTTTCTGGTCATGTATAAAGAATCGTCAACAAACATAAATTTAAGTGGCAAAGTGCTCTGACAATGAATGTCATCCTTTGCCCGACTAAGGGCTATTGGATGATTATAACAGATAGACAAACATAGGGCGCTCATTGAGTCGTTTATAAGAAAACTTGGGATTATAGAATAGTGAGATTTGGGCACTATAAACAGGTGTGCAGAATAACATTTGTAAAAAACAAAAATAATAAAGGCCAAAATTTAAAAGTATGATAGAAAAAAGAAGGGAAACGGGGAATGTGTCAAAGAGACAACGACCCAACGATAGTATATTAAAATGAAAAATTCTCTCACGAACAAGTACTGCATAGCTGACATATAAAGAGAGTAAACATATCTCACACTCTAAGAGAGACAAACTCCAGTTTTAAACAAGTGTGGATCGTATTGCAAGGCAATACAGAAGTCCCCTACCGGTGGAATAATTCTTTGTTATACCAGCAAAAATAGTTCAAGAAGAAAAGTTTTCGGAGCCCAAGGCCCATAACTCCGTCAAAAATCAATGGACCCAACCCATACTCAAACTCTATCTGTAACACATAGTTGTTGATTTACAATGCAAATATCAGCTAAATATCTGAAATGTTTAGAAAAAAGTCCGGAAAACATATATTTTACCAAAATATTCAAAGACCGAGGTCCATAACTCCGTCAAATGTCAATGGAATGGAACCAAACTAGAATTTGATCTGTAACTCATAGTGGTAGACTCACATAGCAAATATTAGCTTCATATCTGGAACGGTTTAGAAAAAGAAAATCCGGAAAACCTATATATATCAAACGACCATAACTCCCTCCAAAATCAATGGACCGGAACCAAACTGGAACTTGATCTGCTCTAACTCATGGTGGTAAACTTACATACCAAATATTAGATAAATATCTCTTATCGTATGGGAAAAAGTCTGGAAAACTGAGTGTGACGGACGGACGGACGGACGGACTGACGGAGTGCAAACCTAAAAGCCAGTAGGGGACTAATAAACATTGTGGGTATATGGAGTAATGTACATGATACATGTACAAAGTCTATGCAAATACATTGGTTATTGGATGTGGTTTGTTTCATTGGTTTATTCACTCTTTTACCCTTTTTGGGCCATTCAGGGCTTGCTATTATGGTGTGAGGTTCATCACTGTGTTGAGGACCTACGGTGACTCCTACATGTAGATACTTTGTTTTTGGGTCGTTTTAACCTGGAGATGGAATTGTCTCCTTGTCATTTACTAGTACCCATTTTTTTTTCTTTTTCATATGGTAGAATCAAGAAGGGATTAGCGCTTTTACTGTTGTTCTTCATCTCGAAGTCTACTATGTCTTCATTTATGTCAATATCATCACCATCGGGTAAATATTCTTCCCGTGTTTCGATTTCTTGATATTTTCTCTTTGCTTGTTGCATTGATACATGATTATTACTTGGACAAGATTCCTCATCATTACGATCACTGGTTATTTTCTTACTTCCATCACAAAAATCACAAAAGGTTACATTGTATCAGTTTGTACTAATACTTGGCAAGATGTTTTCTTAATTTAACCTCAATGTTTGTTTCATTTATGTTTGGTTAAAGCTTTGAAATAACATGCATTACAAACATATGGTAGGGGCAAGTGTGAATATAAAATATTTCATACTATTGACTTTGGAATTTTGAGCAATGGAAAATGGAGGTTTCTGCTGGCATTCTGTATAATAGAAGTTGGGAAAATATGGGAAAAGTTACCCTGATCTTATGAAGTTGCTTGCTTCTGACCAGTCTAGTATGTTTTAAATGGTCATAATCTATTAATTAAACTTTGATTTTAATTAAATAAATTTACAAATAAATACCGAAACAAGAGCCAAAATCATATATCCAGAAAACATGGCAATATAAGAACTTAAACACAAAGATGAAATTAACAGAACAAAAATAATGGCCACACAAATAAAATAAAGCACTAACAGTGTGATCCCTAAAAACAGGAGTGTCATCAGGTGTTCCGGAAGGGTGAACGTGACCTGCTTCACATGTGACGAATCTGTTAAGCGAAAGTCTTCGGTAATTAATAAGGAGTTGTAAAATTTGTATCTTATCCATTTGTCTCATCATTGAGAATATAATATGTTTACATTATGAAATAGGGACAAATCCAGGGAGATTTTAATTTCTCATGATACAAAGTCCGTCGCTGTATTCGTATGATTAGTATTGTTAAAAGATTCATTTTTATCATCTCATTATTTTTAAGTATTGCCCAGCAATCTCTTAAACCTCATAATGTTTACCTTGTAAAAATTGTGCATACTACATGTAGTTCAGATTTTCATGGCTGTTTGTAGTTTTTTGGGTGAAGTATTTGTAGGGGCATATTTATTGCCCAACCTAATATTAAAAGAAAACATCCATTTGTCGGGTGTGGTGAACTTCTGTAGGTTTCAAAAAATGGATTAATATTAACGTCTCAGTCATTTGCGGTATTGTTTATCATTCCCTCTGGAGTAAGATTAAATCTCTAGATCATTTCCCTAACAGAGGGGTGTACTGGAGCCGTTCTGGTCTTTGTAATCTCTAATAATTTGCAGACTGATTAATAAATTTCGCTCTCAAATTAACCATTTTGGTTACGATGCAGCTCGAAAGCTTCTAGTATACCTAATTTGGATATGAATTCCATGAACAATTTTGAGCAATATTGAGCGGTATTGAGTACTTCTTTTTGAATACTTTTGGATTATGGCTTTCTATACAATTTGACTCTAATACTGCTTATGAGAGGCTACTCCTTGTAAAGTGTGTACGAAATTTATGTCTATCGTGCAACTTTGGTATTTATCTCTTCACCAAATTGGTATAGTAATCCCAAATAACCAATATACATTAATTTTTGCTTCTTGACATTTGGTGATGGACCTAAAATATCAATGCAAATTCTAAAAAGTGGGCTGTCAACTCTGTAGTCTTGTTACATACAGGACACTGTTTTATGGGCATTTTGATGTCTTGACCCATTTTGAAAAAGTGGGTTTCAACCTTTGCGTCTCCTTTTTTAACACCTATATGGCTTGAACATGTTGTGTAATTGCAACTAACAAGCACTTCCATGGAAATAATACATGGAACAAGAAGTTTTAGGTAGAGATACTCCAGTTCTTGGTATTCTCTCCGAAAATCTACATGCTTTATTAATGTTAAAATAAATGTAAATTTAATATTTTTCGGAAATTGCAAATGGGGGAAATAATAAAATTACCGAACAGAGTTGTCAAGAGCCAAAGTCCATGAGACAAAAAGACAACTCATGTGGAAACCACCGGAAAAATTGTCAACCGCAATGGTCCTGACTTGGTACAGGCATTTTAAGAGAAATAGTGGGCTAAACCAGTTTTATTGCATGCCAAACCTCCCCATCCATTGCGGTTGTGTCCGGTAGCAACTCAACAGCAATTGCTATTGAAAGGTCGTAGACAGCTAAAAGAAATGTGATTCCGGTGCTAAGTGAAAAAAAATCTTGAATCAGAGTTCGGACCGAAGTTGGAAATTTTCCAACAAGGGACTGATATCTAGTAGAGAACTTTTTAAATGATCGTATGAGAAGGAATTTTTTGACGCATTGATTAATAAGGCGGTCACAGAGGTAATTTTGTCTAATGAGAAAGTCTGTATTATCTGTGCTAGCTCTCGCGTCAGGAATCAATTGTGCAACATTTCACTCCGTGGGCGGGATATACTGGAATATTTCTGTCTTTGTAAACACATCATCAATATATCTATAAGTGAGATTGAAAGATCCAACAATTTTTTTTTATCTTTTACGAGTCCCCAAAGAAATTCGGTTTCGTAAAAATATAAAAATAATATTTTATGAAAGGATATGGAGTAAATGAACATGAGACCATAACACATATGTTAGCTCCAACTGCAATAATTTTAATGAGCTGTATGGACATTTCGGAAATTAATTCCTCATCAGCAGCACTAGAACCTAAATAAAGGAAATCCATAATTTCAAAAAATGTTTAAAATGCATAGAACCAAACGAAATCCGAATAATCAGTAATATCAAATATAGATAAGGACAAAACTACGATGGAGGGAGTTAATCCTTAGGTTTTAGAATTTATATAAATTTAGATAATAGTAATTGAACAAACTGTACACATGAGATATTACAAGTACACCATATCTAAGAAAAATGAAGAGCATACATCTCTACCGCGAGGAATTGTTTTACCAATAAGCCTGCGAGTAGAGGAGCACAATTAGTGCCCATTGGTATGTCAACTTGCTGTTGATAACTTTCACCTCCAAAAGTGACAAATACATTATCAATCTGAAAAAAGTATAATGTACATCTGTTTTTATCGTAGTATCCTTTTCCTTTTCAATTGAGTTTTGAAAAAAAAATATGTGGATGTATAATCTAATTCAACATTTTTTGAAATGGCAAAGGCTTTTTGAAAGATACCTATGATTATTATTGGGAAACGTGGTATACAATCCGGAAAAAAACAAATTTTTTCAGAGAAGTTATTGAGAAAATGAACAAATAAACCTGTAAATAATTAAAAAAAAATAACCACAATTCTGATTTCTTCATTTCATAATGAGACATGAGTTGTTGAAATGTGCTATGCGGAAAATAAATTAGCAGTAACTTCGGTATTTTGTTGTTCAATACATCGGTTAACGAATACCCAAGCAACAATGATAAAAGGGGAAATTCCACTTCACATTTCAACAAATTAATCGCACACATTCATAACAGCTTCCAAAGGTTCATTATTTTGCTTTAGATGTAAAATCCATTCGCTTCACTGGCAAATGGGGTACCGAAGTACATGAGACGAAAAGACAAATCAGGTGGGATTGTCGACATTATATAAAAAAAAAAACATGATAAATCGATATAATGTTCAAACTAATACATTGTATAAACAATGACATATTAGATAATTTTGCCAGACAAGCTTATTCCTTTTTAATTAAGCAAACAAAGATAAATAAACAAACAAGTTAAAATTCTTGTCGAACTGAAAAGGTAAAACAATAAATTTATACACATATTATGTCATAACGTAAAATTATGATTAAAAAACTAAAGACAGAGGTTGGGATGGGCAAAGATCATCGATATTGATATCATCAAAGGGTCGTGGAAAGAAGGGCCAAGGACATTTAGCGAAATTGAATTTGATCGTGATGGACATTTTAGCAAGAGAAATGTGTAAACTTCTGTAAAATATTGTGGAAGGCTAAATTTCCTGCCCCTACCCATTTCTCCAATTTTCCAGTGGCAGTCAAAAGTCGTTGCCCAGGTTGTCCCTTCCACCTTTATTTCTTTCTTCTGATACTTTCAATTTTTTGAATTGATTAACTTGTTCTCGTCCTGATATAGCTGAAATATTGCTCATTGGACGTTAAACTCTAACTAATCAATCAATCAATCTGTAAAATATTGAGGGANATATTGATATCATCAAAGGGTCGTGGAAAGAAGGGCCAAGGACATTTAGCGAAATTGAATTTGATCGTGATGGACATTTTAGCAAGAGAAATGTGTAAACTTCTGTAAAATATTGAGGGACAATTTAGCGAATCATAATTCAATGTACTAAATTAATAGATATGTGATCTTAATTGTATAAAAATGTGAACTTTATATTTAAAAATAAATGTTAGTATCATACTGAGGCTGGAAAGAGTTTTGTACAAGATTTACTGCGTGTTTCTCTAAACAGAGCGATTGCAATTTACAACGAGGTTGTTTCAGAAGAACACTAATGAAGAAAGCGCGAGGGAATATTTTAGAGCTCTTTTTTTCAAGTATCAGACAAAAACCGAGTTATAACGCTTTGCTGTCTAACATTTGTTGTACTGATATTGTGCTTTCAATTTATTATATTATTTTCTTCTATTAATCTTTCAAACTTGTGATTCATCTTAAAATGGTCATCATTTTGAATAAACATATTAAAAATTATCTGCCTCAAAATCTGTCTTCCACCGCCCAACAGGGAGCAATATACAAAGCACGGAGAACATCGGAGGCATTGACCACATATCTGTCGCTAAAATGTCCATCTATTTTTTCCAATTTAGCTAAAATGTCTTTTAAAAGTTTCGTTAAATGTACACATTTTTGTCGCTAAAAAAACGTTCTCGTTTTTTCTCTAAAATGTCCACCCATATCGCGAAAATGTCCATCGACGAGAAAAGAAATAAAATGGTTTAGATGTGAAGTGTTACTTTACATTACGTGGAATACAGGTTAAATAAACGATAAACATTTGTAAAAATATGGGTAAAAGTGGCATAAACTCATTCTAATTTCAATTTGCAATCTAATGATTGTAAAAACTGGTGTCACGATTTCTGAGAGCTAACATGTGGTAATGTATTGAATTACATGGGCCTTGAACAAATCATTTGTTAGTCTAATTATCAGCATAATTAAAGACAATTCCAATTTCCAAACATTGGAATTTCATAACGGGACAAATATTGTCCCATGGGATTTCAGGTTTTTCCATGGGATTTTGAAATAATCCAATGGACAAAAATATTCCAGGGGAAGTTAAAGAAATCCCTTTGAAATAATAATCTCACAAAAATAATATAAAGCCCTTGGGAATATTTCAAAATCCCATGAAAAATAGTAAAACCCAATGAAATTTTCCCGTTGTATTATGAATTTTCAATGTTTATTTAGTTGCTACTGCCTAAAGTCATTAAAAAGCCCAAAGGAATTCCGCACATATATGGTTATTAACGTTACCTGATAACTCTCAAAAATGATCGCTAAAGATTTGCAATCATTGAAATTACAAATTAAAATTGGAATACCGAAGGAACAAGGGAAGTAATGATCACAAAAGTCCAAAGACATAGCAAAACGCAAAAGAGACAAACAAAGAGAAAACAAGGACGTGGGACAGCAATAATGCACGGAAATAAGAAGACGACATTAAGAACTTGTCCTTGGATTATTCGTTTTAGACTGACGGTTCGGTTCTAACTTACTTTAATAGGTGTTTTCGCCGACATTTTATCGAATGTTCATAGATTCAAGTCTAATTGATTTAACGACACAAAATAATCAAATGTTTTGTCCAATAAATGCTATGTATATATACTGTAGTATATAAACCAGTGACTATATGAGCCATTATTTCGTGAAATAATATAGAATGAAATTTTGATGCTTTAAATAGAAAAAAAGAAGGGAAACGGGGAATGTGTCAAAGAGACAACGACCCAAAGGGGAGTAATAACAACTGAAGGCCACCATAAGATCTACAATGAACGGTGAGAAAACCCCACATCCAACGGCAGGTCGGAGTCGGCCCCTGAATAAAGAGTAATCAAGTTCAGCGAAATAAACGTCATCCTAGACACCTATAGACATAAAGTAAACTAACTAGAAAACAGACAAGACACACAAAGGCTTAATAAATTTCCTAACTTAGGACAGGCGCAAACCTGCTGCGGTGGGGTTAAACTAGTTTTAATGGGCGCAAACCTTCCCCCTAGTCAATGTGATAAATAAAAATACAATAGTAACAACAGTAAAATTCAGTTAGCAACAGGACTGAGTCAATTGTTAAAAATGAAACTGAAAGAACTAAATATACGGACATAAACATGAAATCACAAAAGACTACTAGCAGTTAACTGACATGCCAGCTCCAGACCCATTACCAACTGACAAATTAAGTTATGTACCCTCAGTATACAGCTTCCACCAAGATCCCTTCCTTTGAGGCGTTTAGCATAATGATTTCATGCATATACTGGAATAAATAACCCGTGTCCATGCAATACAGATTTTAGAAATTAAGAATGTGTTTAGTTAAAATGCAAAGACCCTGTTAATACCAAAGTAGGCCATACGTAATGACTTGTCGACAATACCGTAATTATAACCCTTATGAATTAGACGATTTAAAGGTTTTATAAGTTTGTTGGGCGAGTTTAAGTATTTTTTACTCTTATGTAAAACATTAACGTAAAATAAGGGATGTGAAATACCAGCCTTGATTAGATGTTTACAGGTTGCATTGTATTTATGAACTAAGTCTTTATATAGATGACAGAATTTAGTAAAGGTTTTAACCAGTTCATGATAACGAAAACCCTGATGTAATAGTTTTTTTAGTTATGAAAAGATTCCGTTCATTTAAATCGCAAACGTTATTACATACTCGAGCAAATTGAACAAGATGAAATATGTAAACACCATATGATGGCGCTAATGGAACATCGCCATCCAGAAATTGATAATTTATAATAACTATGGGAAAAGAAAAAGTGTCCCTTTTATCATAAATTTTAGTATCTATAATTTACCATTCGTTATATCAAAACTGATGTCTAAGAACGGACAATGATGATTATTAGAATTAGCTTTATTCAAAGTAAGTTCTTTAGGGTAGATGTCCTTATAATACGTGTTGAAGTCGTCATTATTTTAAGTAAAAATATCATCCAAATATAGGAAAGTGTTGTTAAATTTTTTAAACTTTGCCCCGAGTTTAAACAGATTATTATTTTGATTGCTTTATTGATAATTAATTATTAGATTTAATATCAGTAGAATATAGAAAAGAAGAGACATTAAAGAAAATAAAGCCTTCTTTACGATCCCCAGTAAGTCTTCACTTGTATTTAGAAATAAAGATGTGGTCTCTTCACTGCACGAAGGATGGCGTTTCTATATACAGTGCCTACAATGGTTTCCGGCCAGGTTTACCGTATTATTATCTGACTACTCTGCTTACATAAGGTAGTCCCATATGCATCACGATCCGGGGACGCACCTGCAGCTCTAAAGTACGGTCAGTGAAAACCTATTCAGATGCCGGGAGATAATTATCTTAATAATTGCATTTAATTATATCTAATCCGAAACTCTTTCGAATCGAATTAGAAGTATTAATAATCGTTCCTACGTCGATGTAACGTTATTTGGTGGCTTTTTTTCATGGTGTACAGAACTATCTTCACTACGAAGATATTGTTCTCATGTTGATGGAGCAATTACAAAATAACAGAAATAAAATCACTGGATCACATATTTTATCTTTTTTTAGGTATTGCTCTTTGAAGGGCTCCTTGCACGTCATATGACGCTTTTAAATCTGTTAAATAACATCTCATGTTTAGGTGGATGTTGGTATTCACGAAAAAAAATCCAAATGCCAAATTATGTTTTTAAACGCAACCCTCCCCAAAAAGGAATCCCGCTTAATAACTTAATGCTCTTTTGAATCAAATTTCATTTCAAATTTATTTTTAATAGGTAGAGAACTATCATAAAATAGTGATATTGTTTTAACCGTTTTGTTAGTTTTTCATTTAGTTGTCCGTTACTTCTATTATAAAAAGAACATAAAGGAATAATAGACCATTTTCTTGTTTATTTCTTATCCCAACTTAGGCTCCGTTCTTATAACGTTTTCAACATAGGGACGTAACCTACTGACCCGACAGTCAGGTTAACGGTTCCATTGTAATAAGGGACAGGGGTAAATTTCGAATATATATATATATAAACAACATAAAACAAAGCAAAACACCCAAAGTCCCTATTGTGCTAGATCTAAACAGATACACACAATGTGCTTGATTTATACACTTTCAGTTTGAACAATGTGAATAGCACGAGTATAAATAGTGTTTATATTTCAACTCTATCCGAGTCTTTCTCAAAACAACATAGAATATAATAAAACAATAAACTACTTACAAAAAAACTACACTACAAAACTTAATTTGATCAGTAAACTACATGTCGGAGACTGAAGACTGATCAAATTAAGTTTTGTAGTGTAGTTTTTATTATTATATTCTATGTTGTTTTGAGAAAGACTCGGATAGAGTTGAAATATAACAGTATTTATACTCGTGCTTAAAGATACGACTGATTATATCAACAAAACACCCTCTGTAGACCTACCGCCCAACACAATTTTGTTTACTTTAGACGTGACCTCTTTATACACCAACATACCTCATGATGAAGGAGTCGAGGCCTGTCGTAAAGTGTGGGACTGCAATGGGTACAAGAGTAGCACCATCATACGCCAATATTTTCATGGGGGATTTGGAACAGCGCATGTTACACGATGCATCATATAAACCATATAGCTGGCTGCGCTTTATTGATGACATTGAAATGAAATGGACAGACACAAGATCTAACCTGGATGAATTCAATGAATTTATTAATAATTACCACCCGTCCATCAAGTTCACCGTAAACATCTTAGAAACAACGAAAACATTCCTCGATACAACATCTACACTTGTCGATGGCCAAATTGATTTTGACTTCCATACTAAACCAACAGATGCACATGCTTATTTGCTCCCTAGTAGTTGTCATCCAAGACATTGCATAAATGCGGTACCGTATGGTCTTTCAACTCGAATACGCCGTATCTGTTCACAAGAACAGACATTTAAACAAAGGAGCATAGAACTTAAACATCTTGTTAACAGAGGCTATAAAGAAAAAGATGTTGAAAAAACAATTCAAAAAGTATCATCTATTGATCGAACTCAATTATTACAATATCGAGGCAAGAAGAAGAAAAATTCTCGTATTCCGTGGGTTACTACCTTCCATCCCAAGTTGCCACACCTGTCAGAAATATCCCGAGAATGTATGCCTGTTCTCCATACGTCACCCAAAATGAAAGCCCTCTTCCCTGAACCCCCACTTGTATCTTT